>JBCJKH010046179.1:63076-95674 GCA_039877255.1 Loriculus beryllinus | reverse complement strand
TCTAAACTGATAAGTAGAAGAATGGGACGATTGCTATAACTGTAATGTTAATTAAGCTGGTGCTTCAAAGACTGCCTGAAGTTACAAAGATTGTTGAGAAAAGTAAACAATCCTTGAAGACCACCATCACATGTATGTATGTGGGAGACTTTCTGGAAAATGATGTAACATGCCCAGTGACCATATAAGGGTGGCCTGTATAGCAATATGGGGACACACGCTAGAAGCTATCCCCCGTGTCTCCTGGCACCGCAATAAAGAATACCTGCTTGTCAGCTTGAAACCGTTGGGGAGTTTGTTCCTGGAGTTTTCTCCGAATCAGCTGCCACTCCCCTTCCCAGTCCCTTGGAAAATCAGCAGCCAGGTTTCTATTGCAGGAGTCTCAACAAAGATTATGTTAAGTTGCAGAGGTCAGAGGGAAGGTGCTGTTGTTGGAAGGAAAAGGAAGACTGATGCTTACAGCAAACTTTTATTCAATTCATGTTAAGGCAAAAAAGAGCCAGCCAGGCTGCCTGCCCCAAAGAGCACCTTGCCAAGACAGAAAATAAAGATTCAAGCCGTTCCTGTTTCCCTAAGACTGCAGTCAGAGGTATATCTTTTACTACCACATTTGCAAAATTGGCCTCTCTGGCAGCATACTACAGCTAGCAGCATTAAACATACAGCTCAGGAGCTTCAGAAAGTCAAATTTGCTGTTTAATGAAGAGCTGAAACTGTAGTGTGCGCATTGCTGCCCTGTCTCTCCAAGCATGGGTGGCACAAGCAGCTTGTCAAGGCTGGAACTCAAGAGACAGCAGCGCAGCATGGTTGGCACTAATGATTGGCACAGATGTAATGACTTTATAGCACTATTAAAAATAGAATCAAATAAAATCACGTAAGCCACTAATTTTTCACACTTCAAAGAGCCATGTACTGCTGGGGTATCGCTCAGGGTCCCTCCTCCCCACACTCCTCTCTTTTCTCTGCTAACAACGGATGGCTCTTAAGAGACTGCATGGGATGAGAGACTAAGCATCAGTTTTAGCAGACAGGATCCCCTTCGCAAAGCCATTGCCACAGACCTTAGCCCTTTGGCAAAGGCAGGAGCAACAGATGGGACCACAGGTACATCCAGCAGGCAGAAATGCCTCCCAGGTCCAAGACGCAATACACAGCACTAAGATAGCATAGGCAGCTGCACTGAAGAGTTCATTTAAAACAAGCAGCCAAGGAGAGGGTGTAGTCCTTTGCAGTTTTAGCTACTAGCAACGCACCAAATTACAAGAGATGAGACACACTTAGAGGTTAAGCAGAATCCAAGCAAGTTTCTTTAATTTGCTTTATAAGTAACTTACTGAAATAATATTTCCAGGATGCTTTTGCCCACAAAAGGCTTACAAATGAGACCTCTAATAAAAGTGAGCTACACACAGAGTTGAACAATCTCCTGGGGGGGGAGGGAGAGGCTCTCAAAAGAGCACAGAGCAAATGATGCTTTGTGAAGAGAAAATGTCACAGACACTTGAGAGTCGCATAGAAATACAGGCAGAGAAACTCAGCCCACAGATTGCAACTAACACCAAAACCCTCAGCAAATAACTTACAAGAGCTTTACTGACCACAGTGGTCAGAACATCCACTTTACTGCTCATGTAAAAATGGCTCTGTAACACTAGGCTGCAGCCCCAAGGTCTAGTTTATACTAGAAAAAGTGTTTTGAGGGTGTATTTTACATCAGTAAACCCCTGCCCACAAAATAAACTGGACCAGCTGAAGCAGTTTTCAAAGGCAAAATGCCATCTATATCAGGCCTTTGGCTAACATGAATGGTTTTAAAGATAAAAAAAAAAAGTAAACAAAAGAAGCAAGGCTTCTTGCAACACCTAGCTACAGTTACCAGATTTTCACTGCTATTATTGCACAGAAATGACTGCACTTGTAGAATAGTTTTTGAGACCACACCAGAAGAGCTGGTCTCACTACCTAGAGCCAGGGAGAAAGAACCTAGATACAGCATCTTCCCATCCAAAGGAGGGCTGGTGAAGAACAAAGTACTCAAAACAAAACCAAGTTGTTCACTGTTAATGAATGACTAAACTGACCTTTACTCTAAATGAATAAAGTGAATGTTTTTTCCTAAGGATCAACAGTGATTTCTCTAACAGGAACAGTAAATATTCCCCTAGGTATGCAAGGTGATGCATTTCTTTATTTGGTTGGCATGAAAAGATCTAATCCAAAGCATACCTTGGTTTCAACACTTCCCACAATAAAAACAAATGATGTCACTAAACTAAAAGTGTGAAACATGCCTGAGGCTTTGCAGAACATGGCTCAGGCCTCAGGAGCCTTGCATGCTGGAGCTGCTCTGAGATGTTACTCAATAGCAGTTGAATGAAAGTAACAACAGATTGTCATACCAGGACATTCTTGAAACTTAATCCATGCTAACCACGGGCACAGACTTAGCAAGGGCTGGTTGAGCTACATAGCAACCCTGCAAACATACTTTCATTCAGCACATAAATGACCCGTTAACTCTGCCCATGTCAAAAATTAACCAAGAGAAATCAAATCAAAGCTACTTAAATTCTGAATAAGAACATCTACACAGGGATTTAATTCACTTTAATCAACCACTGGAAAGGTTAATTGGATTAATTTTCTCAAATAACCATGTGTGGACAGACTCTAAGAATGAGACCTTAGCCATGTTAAAATGACTAGTAACAATTTTGCTAACGACCTAATAGGACCAACATTAACCTCTAAAACTTCAGAACACCAATATTGCTTTTCTTTCAGCAGCAGTAAGAAGTGAAGCATTAAAGGATGACAAGAGGTCAAAACGGACTTTCAGCTTCCTGTACAGACATATGCCTTTTAACTAGCTGAATCACGAAATTCACATTTGTTATTATGTACAAACTGAAATTTACCAAGAGAAAAACAAATGACCAGTGGCAAGGAAAACAAATTAAGGCATTTTAGTTGTATTTTGACAGGCACACAATGTTTTCCACTACTACTACAGCGTAAATCTAAACTAACTTGAATTTCACAGAGCTTCTGCAGATTTACACCACTGTCAGAACAGACTACCTCGTACAAAGCTTTCTAAAACTAAAGCAGCTCCAGGGCACCTTTAATTAATCTTAAAGGCACACACGTGAAGCAGATACTCTGCTAATAGGGAAGCCGAGGCCCATCTGGCCCGACTGAAGGTGGATCTGAGCCCAGGCTAAAAAGTCAGCCACTATGGCCGGACACCCAGAAAGTGAGCAGGGCTGCTTGCAGCCCAACCTTTCCCTGCGCTCTTCGGGCGCACAGGGGTTCTTGCAGGGTGGAGGAGGCTGCTTGGTACTCCAAAGCTCAGTGCCTGGGGCACTGAGGTCACAAAAGCCCCGCAGGCTAAGGTATTTTTAACCTGGTCCTCGACAACCCCAGCCCTCCTCAAATCACCAAATTCGTGGATATTCGCAGTTCTGCTCCCAGTTTCAAAGCCCCAGGCGGAACCCCCACGCCCAGCCGAGCAGTAACTGTGAGTTACACGTCTACACCAGTACCCGCAGGGTCGCCCGGCTATTTCACAACACGCTCATCTCCCGTGGCAGACCACCGGACCACGCTCCAAGCCCGGCCCGACTCCCGCCCGCTGGCCGGGCGCGGCGCGGGGAACGGAGG
Organism: Loriculus beryllinus; assembly: GCA_039877255.1. Lineage (NCBI taxonomy): Eukaryota > Metazoa > Chordata > Aves > Psittaciformes > Psittacidae > Loriculus > Loriculus beryllinus. The sequence goes on along the minus strand of JBCJKH010046179.1, from coordinate 92,008 downwards.
CGAAGGGCCGGCGGCAGCCTCGGCGCAGACAAAGGGCTGGCCCCCTCCCCCCGCCGCTCCTCGCCTTCTCCCGCGGAAAGGCGGCCCTCCCCTGCCCGGGGACGGGAGCCGAGCCCGCAGGACGGCAGCGGCTCTCCATTAAGCTAACGCTGCTCCTTCCCCGCCCGCCCTCCGACCCGCACAGCCGCTGAGGACAACTCACGGGAAAGCGGGACTGGTCCCGCAAACCCCGAAGGGCCCCCACAACCGTGTCACCCCACTCCCGCATCGCTGACCCGGCTCCACGGGGTGCTGGCGGAAAATGTAAAATAAGGTTTTGTTTCAAAATAGTTTATCCCGTTCTTCCCCCAAAACCGCCCCGTCCCGTCCAGCTCCCCGGGGCCGGGCTTTGCGCTCCCTCCCCGCGGGTCACCCCTACCTTCTTTGACTCCGGGCAGCTTGGAGTGGTCGATGCCGATCCCGGCCATTGCGGGGTGATCCGTCGCCTGCCGGGTGAGGTGCGGGCAGAGCCGCGGCGCTGCCGCCCGCGCCCCGCCGTACAAAGTTGGCAGCGGATGGAGACGGAGCGCCCGGCCGTACGGCGCGGCGGAGGGGACAGAAAGCGCCGGGGTGGGGCGGGGCCACCGCTCACCGCCCCTCGGCCCCCCTTCCCAGCAGCTGGAGAGTTGCGTCCCGGGTTTCCCACCTTCCTTTCTCCAGCGGGACGGGCAGCCGCCGGGCGCGTTTATTTTGCTTGATTTTCTTTAGACGAGGGGATCCCCGACTGCCGTCGGAGCGGCTTTTCAAACCGCTGGAACACCTCGGGTCCCCGGCGCTCTGCTGTGCCGGACGCGGGGTCTCTTCCCCTTATTCCACATCCCAAAGGCATCCGTCCCCAGTACCCGCATGTGTGCCCCCGGCCTGAAAACGTGCCTTCGGCCGAGCCAACTGCCCATCGGCTAGCCCGACCCCTTCAGGGAAAGGAAGCAAGGGGGACAAGATGAGTTTGTCGGGATGGGCACATCTGAAGGAAATCAGTGCAGACAAGAGATTTCTGGCCAAGGAGCACCTTGAGAAACCTTTGGACCCTAATAGCACACTGCCACGTAAGGGTTAGAGCCAGCCTTCCGCAGAGATGGGAAGGACTCACACTTGCAGTCCACCTTCGTTTTCCAACAGCAAAAAAATAACAGCATAAGATGCTGTCCTCTGGACTAACAGGAGGAGATAAAAGGAAGAGGATTTGGGATTTAGGGATGTCAGAATTTGTCGGTTCAGTGCAACTGAACACTCATGTCAACTGTTTAGTGTTTTGATCATAAATAAACATATATCTCAGGAGCATGCCAGCAGCAGACAAAGTCAGTATTACCACATTTGAAATGAGCAGCCTCCAACTTCCATTCTAATGTCCTGTGGCCCCTACGCCATGGTAAGCACAGAACATAGGAATGGTGGAGAGCCCTTCTCCTGCTCCCTCTTTTCAACAGGCTCCAGGCAGCTCCTAGGCGACGAGGACAAGAGCTGAGAGGGAGACATAGTGGGATATCAGATCTCAGAAAAAATGACAAATAAAAAATCAATCTTACTAAAAAATAAAAACATGGGAAAAAATGACTACAAAAAAAGAATGCATCTCCAGAGGGTTCGCCTTGTGCTATTCCAGAACTTTTTGGTCCTGTTTTCCGTACCTCAGGCGCTGTTAGTCCTTAATTCTGCCCCTTTCAAACAGTACTTCATCATCTTCAAAGCTGGTATGCATAGGCTATGTCTTTAACCTTACTGCCTTTACTGTTCCATCATCTACTCAGTTTTTCCACAGGAAAAGTAACTGAATTGTCTGTATTTATGATCCCCTCTCACTTACTCACACCTAGCACACTTCTCTGTGTGCTGACATACACTGAGAGCTGACAAGCCCTCTGCCTAGAAGGCAATTATAGCCGTTTTCTGAGAGGTGAGTAGTGTCCAGGATGACCCCTGCTACAAGGTACTCACTGTGACCATACACATGGGAGCTAATCATGGGGCTTTGTCCCTCCCAAGGGGCAGCTCACACAGATTATCTCCTGTCACAGATCCAGCTCCTCCTTCTACATCCTCTGCTGTTCACACAAGCCATACAACGAGACAGCTTGCAAACAATCCCCGTAGTTGCAGCCAACTGCGTAACCAACTGCATAACAAGGAAGAGTCTAAAAGTCCATTTCTAGTTTCTCCTAAATTTGAACTCAGTATATTCCAAATTCAGTCTATTCCTCTGGCCATCCTTCACTTTTTACTAATCAAGCTTTTTGAGTGCTGAATAAGCATTGCTTAGTGGACAAAAGAGTACAAAAAAAGAGGCTGAGCAACCAGGAATATACAGGAGAAGTGGCACAGAATGTACTGATCTGACACAGGTCACAGCTTTCTAAAACTGGAATATGGTTTTCTCCTACCCTTCTCTTAGTATAAGGTATTCAGTACAAAGCAGCAGAAGCTAAAAGTGTAAGGTGTTCACATTAACACAGCAGCTTTAATGCAACAGAACCCACTTTGACCCTACATTTATGAACACAACTCTTAAGCTGTGTATCTTGGTGATCATGTGTTTTACTCCATGCATACAACTATTTGCTCTCGTCTTCAGTAATGAATTTGTATCATATTAATTTGTCTGGCTAGGGTCAAATCCAGCAGCATAAATTAGTCATAACCTGCACTGCATTCAAGAGATGCTGTGTTGGTCTGATGTGATTGGCTGTTAAGAGCTGTGTTCCTCCTGGCTACGTGCAGCTTCACTAAAAACAGATCTGGTACCTCATGCTCAGGGTCACAGCAGAGTAGTATGTGAGGTTCCTTGGTTCAGGTTTCTACTACATGAATTATGTAGCACCTCATGCCTTCCTTTGGTTCCCTTAATCATGCAAGTTTATTTGTTCTTGCAAGATCTGCTAAAGCTCAGTGATAGCAGCTGGGCAGTGAGCTCTGCCACAACCCAAGGAAAATACAGGGCGACAGTGTAAATGACATTATTTTCTTGGTGCTGGAAGTGAGGAAACATCTCTAGCTGTCATAGCACAGAAAGGTTGGAACAGTCTTCTGGAAGCAAAGCAAAACCAGTGAACAGCATTTGTCAACACTGTTCCCTAAGACAGGGTCCTACACACCAAAATCTTTTCTTTGCATTCTTGACACTGGATTTCCCTCTCATCTGAGTTAAATTTTTGAGATGTTTCTGAGATTGGAAGATGGCACAAATCACTTGAAGATTGCAGAAAGTTTCAAAGACAGCTACAAAACCCAAATCTGTCCACAGCAGGACTGAGGATGTGGGAATTAAACAGGCTCTAGGGAACAAGTTGGTGATGTAATGCTAGCACTGCAGCATTGTGACATTTTATGCTCCCAGAGGGCACTTTATTGTGGTAGATCTCAAATTGCCCTCCCAACTCTCACTTGTGTCTAAAAGCTGCTTCTAAGCAGCATGGGAGGTTTTTGTTCTGCTAGACTGAGATCAGCTTTTTCTGCGCAAGTTGTACAGCATCTAGCTTGACAAATGGTACATATTACAATAGGTTGATGAATTCAAATACAGCTGGCACAACTGAACACTTCAAGATAATAAAATGACACTTCGATCTTCCATAAAAGCAGGTACTTTATCTCACAGGAGCTTCTGTTGAAAGGCAAGCCCGTTTAATTTCACAGGACCAAAGGAACTGGGAAGTTGAAGTATATGGCACACACCTTTAACTCTTCTTTCACAGAGTAACCTCAATCAGGAGGGAATTTGCAGGGCTCTATTCTTGCTCCCTGCTCAAAGCAGGACAGGCTTCAAAATCTGATGAGGCTGCTCAGTGCCCTGCCCAGGTGAGTTTTGAAAACTTCCAGGACTAGACATCATACCACCTCTCTGGGCTTCTGTTCCATTCTTCGCTTACTGTGATTTTTCTCCTTATATCCAGGGGGACTTCTCTTTGCTGCAGGCTGTGACTCTAGACCCTTGTCCTACCTTTGTGTGCCTTGTTTGTGCTTTCCAGGAGCTATTCTCCATTGGCAAACCCCATGTGCCAGGCACACCATGACCAGTGAGGAGTGTGCTTCAGCAGACAGGTGTGGGCAGGGGCTCAGAGATGACGCTGCAGCTGGGACTGTGCCTCCACACAAGTCTTAAACCCCAGGGATCCCCAGGGCTAGGTACTTAACCTACCTGCCTCCACATATCTTATCCTGCCCCAAAACACATCACTCCTGGAGTGCATGCAGATTGTCATGCTGGTGCACTACACAGCACTTCCCAGCTCTCACAGCATTGAAAACACTTGTGAGGAGATGTGCAAAGCAGAGACTGGAGCTGTTAAAAAAAAAAGACAAAAGCCACATGGTCTCGACTGGCCTTCAGAAAAGCCATGTTGAGCTGTTAGGGGCAGGAGCTACCAGGCAGAGCATTGGGACCAGGAGTAAGGAGTGCTTTATGCTGCTAAGCTCTTTCTGTAGGCAGGGAGAGATAATTTTGTGCTTGCTTCTTAAATAAACTGGGCACCTTTCCAAGTCTCCTGCTGCCATTTTAGGTCAACAGGATAACAACAACTGTGAAAAAAATCAGGACTCATCAGGATGTTAACTTTCAACAAAACACTCTTTGTTAGTTTCCTTAACAATGCCAAGGCTAACTTCCAACTGATCAGGCTGCTGTAGAAATACACACAGAAGATAATGATTCTACATTCTACAGATGTGTACATCAGTTAATGGTCAATGAAAAGGGATGGGGGAAAATGGGGTTGTGTCTCTCATGATATCAGGTGCTGCACAAACCCATGTCTAAAACCTGTAGGTCAGTGGTGACTGATGCCAGAGGACTAACCTTCCTTTGCACTTGAGCTGGGGACACACACTTTTGTTTTTAGTCCTCAAAGTCAAATTCTCGGTATAAAACCCAGCATAAGCTCCTTTCTACCTTCAGGAAACCTAAAGGTTGCAAGCACCCCATTTCCTGCCTCTAATAAATAAAAATTAAGATTTGGGGTCTCAAATAGGATTTGCTATGAACTCTGCAGGATGCTGCAGGGTCTTCTGGGGGACAGGTGATGTAGGGACACAGGGAGAAAACACACTGGGAAAAAACCCGAATGCTTCAGTTCTTAACCTCCCTTCATTTCTAAGCTAAGACACTTCCTATTTCTAAGCTTCCATTTCTAAGCTAAGACACAAACCTAAGAGAGGTTTGAAATCCTGTGCCAGAAGGGACCGATGAGAGGAAGCAAACATTATAGCATTGGCAAGGAACACTGAGAAGCAGGTGTGTGATTTCTGTGGGCAGCTGAACAGTGCCTGTGGGAATTCAGGCTCCTTGAAGAACAAGGAGAGTAGGAGCCTGAAAAGATTAAGGTATTATAGAACATAACAGGGCTAATGAATAAAATGATTACAAAGAATGAACAAGGAGGAAACTAAACTTGAGCTTACATGTAACATAATGAAGGGTACTAGGAAAATCATGAGTCATGCATTTACAGAGCAAGGGCTTTTATTGGCTTTCAAGTTGTAGAGAGAACTCATACAATCTGAAGTCAGGTAACAGCTTTGTTACATGCATGGACGTTTGTGTAAACTATCCTGGAAAATGCAAAGTCCAAATTAGCTCTGCATCTCTGCCCACAGTTTTACAAATACATTTGGCAAGGGTTGTAGTTTTAGTGATTTTTTTTCCAAGTGAAAGTGTTAAAGTTTCACTTCAGCAAAAGACATCAAATGTCTTCCAAAAATTCTCTTTTACCAATGAAAGCGAGAAGTAATACCAAAAGTGGTACATTTGCTACTTCTTCCCTCATTCGCTGTGCATCTTTCCTTAATCTTACATGTCAGAAGAACAGAACCCACCAGAACAGTATATTATTCACCCAGTGCTGTGCTGGGAGCTGCCTGTAAATCCACACAATGGAGGTGTAAGAAACCTAGCAAACGTGGCAGATAGTGATGAAGTACCTTGACCATTTCTCAACTATTCAGTCACAACTACCTGGATGAAACTTCAAAACACTAGCATTGCTAAAGGCAGTGTGATGGGGGTTGAAGTCAAAGCAGCTCTTGCTTAGCAGTGAGTTTGCTATATTCCACTCTGAAAAACATTCTAGATCTACCTAAAAATCACTTATTTTGATTTCCACCTGCCCATCCTTTTCTGGATATATATAGATATATAAACAAACAAACAAAACCAAACCAAAACCCAAACCAAATCCCAAACAAACACAAAAAAAACCAAACGAAAACCAACCAACCAGAATCCTGTCTTATTACTTCTGCCACCTTTGTTTCCCAAGCTGCAGGGTGGCAGGCAGGCCAGAAGGTGAGGAATGCATATGTCCTACAGTCTCAGTTGGATCCCTCATCTCAAGTCATGATTTTGTACATGCAAGTTTAAATTCACAAAGTATCGGTGTTCATTCAAAGCACTATTTTGCATGTGCAGAAGTATCACAGTGTCAGAAGCCATGGGTGCAAATGAAAAGCTAGTTAAGAAGACAGGCTTTTCAAAACGCAAAGATTATGGTTGTCTACACAAGTTTCCTCAAAACAACTCAGATCTGTGTACTCTCTAAGCCCTCTCTTGGGTGACCTGTCATGAAGGTTTAAAAACATATGGGTAACATTTCTCAATAAACCAAAACCCAGATGATTAGAACTGAGAGAAGGAAGAGCAAGAAAAGAACAACAGTGTGAAAGTTGATAGATAGGGTAGACCTCTACAATCTTAAAAGTGCCCCAACCAGCACTTTCAGCAGGAAATCACCCAGCCTTCTCTATGTGGCTGTGTTACCCAAAGTAGTACATGTGCAATCTGCACTCAATTTAGACATGCTGAGAGTGACTGATCAAAGTAGAACACAGTGTGCAAAATTCAGAGGAAGGCTCAGAGATGAATGCATACACTCATTCCTATACAGTGGTTGCTGACCACACCACAGGATCCTCACAGGGGTTCTTGATGAAGGTGGTATTGAGCATCATCAGCCTAACACCTGCAATAACAACAAAATCAGGAAGTCACACTGGAAGCTGCCAAATCCACATTAGCCTGTACAGAAGTCAACGAATTTTACCAGCTGTAGGACACAGTGCCTAACCCAAACAGCCTCAAAATTTCTGAGGAAATAGGGCTTTCTGAATGCATAATCCCACGCAGGCAGGCAGTGCCCTGTGTGCTAGCTCAGCAGAAGCTATCCCAGCACCAGCCCTGCTACCCTAGCAATTTTATCCAGAAGCCATATTCATTAGTCCATCCCAACTGTCACACTGATATGCACATACGGGTTCCTGGTGGCCCATCTGGGGTATCCACCTCACCGGGAAGATGCATCAGCTCCCTGGGGTCAAGCTTAGGCTGCCTCGCACAGCCTGCTGTTATTTAGTAGAAATAATGTATCTCATACTTAGTTGCTCTTACTTTCCCCCTCCATGCAGATAACTGCAAGCTCTACCCCAAGCCACATGACAAGACCACCACTTTGGGCCCTCCTGGCTTTGTGTGCCCACAGGAAAAGTGATAATGACCACTGATACCCATCCTCCAGAAATAATAAATAAAGTGACGTCTGCCACTATTGTCAAGGTCATGGGTTTGTAACCACATTTGTGGAGAGCAAATCCCAGCTCTAGAGATTGCCTCTTGTTGGCCATGTGCTGCTTTCTTACCTCAGTTTCCATTTTCACAAGTGTCTGTTCTTTAATTTCCTATAAATGATGGAGAGGGAAGAGATTCTCCAGAAAACCAGGCAGGCTTCTGCTCCAAATCATTCTCAGCTTTTCTACTTCCATTGCTTTACTGGACTACTAGTTTGGGTAGGTGGTACTAGTCTTGCAAAGATACCTCACAGCATCACTAAACACTTGATGTCCCTGCCACGTCCAAGGACACACTGCTCACACTCATTATGCAGGACGGATTTGGGGCTTGCAGGAGATGAGTCAGAACAGAGGGGGGTCAAGCTGAGGGTAAATCTGATGGTATAACTAGGTCATTCCAGATAATGCCTCTTCAGGACACTCTCCTGGCACAGGGATCATATTAACCCCTACCCAGACACACCAGTATTTACAACTCAGGAGGATTGCTGGAAATTACTTTGAGACCAGCAGGTCACAGCACATTTCAAAACAGAAAATGTTTCTGTATTGCTTTAATGTCCTCACCAGGAAACTCAGCCAAGTAACCCCTGTCAGTAGGGATAGGAGACAGTCTAGAGGAGGTGCTCCAGCTCCTCCAGGATTAAGAGGCAGAGGTGAGAATGGCACAACTAACTGCTCACTGCTTTCTCTCCATGGGCTGCCTCCTTCCACATCCAATGCTTTCACATTCCTGCATTACTTTTTCAGTTCTGCACTCCAGGAGGATACTTTGGGTCTGGCTTGTTCTCTGGAAAGTTGAGTGACTTCCTGACAACCCCCACAGTGAATGTAAAAGCTACGTCATTTGCACTTCTTACCCTCCGCTGCCTTAACTATGAGGAGCTGTTTCTCTTCAGTACAATGTTCATCTGATGAGAGCTGGTGATGTTTTCCTCTGTGTGCTCCCTTGGTTGCTTGCAGTAAGGTGGCAACTTAATTCACTTTACAGTCTGCCTTGGACCTTTCCCTTTTCTCTAAACAAGGATACAGTTAAACCATAGCATCTGATTTTATGGCAGTAACATGCCAAGAAACAGCTGAGTCCTAAGACAAGCACGTAGAAGGGGGAGCAAATTGCATGAGTCAGACTAAAAGCTTCATAAATATTGACTGGTTTTAACAGTCCCCCAAGGAACAGAGAATCTCATTTTGTAACTACACCTCCCTTCCCATTATGTGCTCCCTCCTCTCAGGGAGATGCAAGGAGGGACTGCTCTCCTGCCTTATGTGCACAATATTTTAATTCCTTTCTGCAGTCAAGCTGCTCTGTCAAGGACTTCGCAGCACACATCAGCAGAGTATTCGACCACCTCTGAGTGGCACTTTAAATACCAGGACTGTGCTTTGTTTTCTCAAGATCACTCCAGGGTAGGAGTAAGAAGCAGAGAAGAAATAAAATACTAAACGTGTAAGCGATGAAGGCTGAATAGGACAGGATGGTTTTCAGTACCTTCTATTCTGATTTCTACTAAGTGATGCACGCTTGGAGACACAGAGGGGCAGATAGATGCAACAAGAACATAAAAGAGATAAATGGTGCCAAGTCTACAATGGTGATACATACAAGAAAGGCAGACACTATGAAAGAAAGTACTTGGCTACAGAAAATGGAAACTGTTGGGCATGTAAATTGACAGAGGTGATTGAGGCACATGGTAGACCATAAGTCACTAACAAGGAGGAGGAGCAAGACGACTTCCGCCTTTCTGACCTTGTGTGTAAAGCTCACTTCACCCCTGCTGTGAGGGCAGCTCCTTTTTCTTGCTGCTAAAAGCTCACTAACCTTTCACTGCTCTGCTGGGGCTGCCATTCCTCACTCTCAGCTTGTTCTTAGAAACACTCTAGGCAAGAAAACAATGATACAGGAGCCTCCCTATCTGTACTACAGAGTATAACATCCTGTCTTTGACAGCTGAGACCAGCTGGTTGCAGCCAAGTTCCATGCCTAGTGCAGAGGTTGCAAGACAGTTCATATGCCTTTTCTCCCAGCCTTAAGTAAAGTCTCTTTCCTGACAGGTCCTCTCACAGCAGGTTGTTTGCTTTGAGACCAAGCAAACAGTGGTTAAGTGGAGACCACAGCAAAGCCTGTTGATGCTGTTGAGGTTCACCTGAGAAAAAATAAGAATATTTTCTCTCTCTCCAGCCCCCAGATGTACAACATGCAAAGTGGTCTGGAAAGCTGCCATTCCAAGCTGGCTCCAAAAAGTAGCCCTTTCATGTTCTGCTTTCAAGCAGTTCAACACTGCTTCCTGCACTCCTCCCCCACTTAAAACCCACACTGATTTACCCTAAGGCTTATTCTGAAACAGTAAGGGTTACTGTTTTAGGGTTAAACTAAGGTTAGGTTATTTGGGGATTGCATCTTTTTGAAAGGTAGCCCTAGCATTATTACTGCTAACAGCAAAGCTCAAAGCAACTTCAGAGAAACTGGGATTTTATACAACATACCTGAAAGCCTTCACTGCTGCAATGTCTACCTGAAAGAGGAGTCTGCACAGAAAGAAGCTGAACATTTTGAGGAAGGTATGTCCAAGTGCAGCAAGGGCCAGCTGCTCCTAGGGAATAGGGAACCAAGTGTAGTGATGCTGCCAGTGGAACAGGGACCCATCCCAAGGGATGCAAGCAGAGCAGGCCCAGAGACAGCAGCAGATTCAGACAAGAGCTCCAACAATCAGGGAAGCCTAGGCAGATCTTCAAGCTGGGAGTCAGGCCAGATGGTAGCAACCATGGTCAAACACAGTCCAGTGACTACCAGACAGGTCCACACTGATGGAATATGTCTGAGGTCAAACAGGGAAATTAACTGGCACATTTGGGTCCAGATTAGAGTAGGAGTCATTGTCAGGCAAAGACATAGGTGAGCTGCAGACCAGCATCCATCCAGCATAGCCCAAACAGAAACAAAAGCAACTCAGGGCTGAACTTAAATAGGGTTCCTCAGCCTCTTGGCAGAGAGAGTGATAGAGGCCCCAGATGAGGCTGCTTGGGATTGTTAACACCTTCAGTGTCCTGATACATTTACTCATCTCTAACACTCAGCTGATGCAGCTGAGTTTAGTGACATCTGTTTGGGCTAAGCCTTCTTCAGTCTTGCCTTCTAGACTTATTGGGTTTGTCTACCCTTTTCAATTTTCCAGTTTGATTTTGCTTGATTACCCGAAGTCTGCATGGCTCTATGAAAAGAGAAACTTCTGCAAGAAGAGGCTTAGACAGACTGGTGCCAAGGGGAGCAGAGATATTCCCACTATCTTTGAGCTCTAGACAAAAATACTCCATGGGTGATGTAGAAGACATTATGGCTGAATTAAGTAATAAGGGGAATGTGGAGACAATGTTGTTTTCCTATTGGGAACAAAATAAATAAGAACAATAAAATGTAATAGTGTTTCCAGCACTCATACAAATGGGCTAAAAGCAAAGGAATTTTCTAGGTGGGAGTGTCATAGAAGCCCAACACTGCAAATCAACCCTTATAATTGCAACAAATGCAAAAAGTCCACTAATGTCTGGCAGCAGTACTCAGGCGTCTATTGACCCACTCATCCACCTGATCACAGCATCCACCCCTCACAGCATACAGTAATCTCCCTTCTAGTATGCAAATGTAGACTGGCAGTTCCTTATTTTCACCAGGGCCTTCACTGAAAGCATTGGCACACTTTGCTTTGGGGTTGTTGCAGTTACCCAGAACTGAAGTTTTTCTGCAGGGAACAGCTCATCCTCCTGAAAGAGCCTTGCAATAGCCCATGATGCCTTATAGCCAAGGGTATGAAAAACAGCCAGAGTCTGTGGATTTCTAATGAATTTAGATGACATGGGGAACCCACCTTCTACATCAAGGCAAAGTCAGATTTACAGCATATCTCAAGACAGACTGGTAGGGACCTGGAAAGCCATTTAATACCAAATAAAACAGACCTGACCTTCCCTTAAGGATACAGTTTTGAGTCAGAGCTAATATTGTCCACCTTGGACTCCTGTGCAAGGTGGTGGTCATCCCCTGCTTCATGGGGGCTGCTCACCCGTGAGCAGTTTGAAACAGGCATCTTAGGGAGGCAGAGGCAGCTGGAAAAGCTGTCCCATTAGGACAAAGCCGTCCTTCAGTCCAGACTTTGTGAATAAGGAGAGTACTTCATCTGGTTCACAAGACAGAGGGAAAAGACAAGTTTGGTTTATTTGTACGTATTATCATATTATAACTGCAGGGAAAATTTTGGAATATTTTCCCTGTATTAAAGTATTCCTAAATAGAAGCATCACATTCCATTTCATAAGCGCTTCTTTTAAAAATCTGAGCCTCTCACTCACTATTTTGTAGGAAAAAGTAAACATGTAAAGAGCTATTAAAAGGCTAGTCATTCTATAGCACAGCAAGTTGTAGGGAGAGCTGGGGATTAGAAGCCAAAAGCCCAAATATGGAAATCATACTGTCTTTGAGTTAAGATGAAGTGCAGGTACCATCAGAGGAAGCTATGTTGGGTAATCTGGCATAATGTGGAGTCAAAAAGGCACACAAAGTGAGTCAGTAGGAGTGTATGTACAAATCAGAGATTGGCCTGATTCTCTTCCTCATCCCACCGTGGGGGGTAGTGAGTGGCTGTTTAGTGCTTAGCTGCTGGCTGGGGTTAGACCATGACAAGTACAGATGATTCAGTTCTGCAGAAGAAGCAGAAGCGAAGAACAAAGTTTAGCACTGTTACTATTATGACATTTTTCTTGGTAAGGTTGTAATAGAAACTAGTAGCAGGTCCCTGATGAATAAGGATGAATAGGCAACAAATAAGGTTCCTGAGAAGACATGGAATATGTGCAATGTACCTCAATACTCAATGCTTTGCTCTAAACTAATAAAATATGGCTGTGCAGTCAGAACCAGCATCTGACCTTCCACTTCTTTTTTTTTCTCAAAAAAACCTGAAGACAGTTGCCCATCCTTGATGTATTCCATATCTGCTGCCAAATCTGCACTCCCCCACTCAGACACAATCCCAAAATAGGGTGTGATGCCTTTCCCGTTGACAAAGCCATAAGTCACGGGGAGTGAGACACATTCAACATCCTCCAATCAGTTAAATGAAAAGAGCTCTCCCTTTCTGTTTCCCACAACTTCAGCTCTCATTATATCTCACATTAATTAATATAGGCACTAGGAAGTGAGATGATAAATTACAAAAACCCATTAACCTGATTCTATCCAAATTGGTGACATATGGCAACTGTACGTTAGACAAATCTTCCTTGCTAATGTGGGCGTCTTCGTGTCTGAACTCTATTAAAGGAGCAGCCACCAAAAAATATTTTTAATGTATGTACATATGGAATGTGTAGCAATGTGTGTGCACAGTGCACGCCTGTGGGAACATCAGAATTCATTAGATCAGTCTGATATGAGATATATTGAACAGGTTCCATCTGACATCTGTAACTGGGTTGTTCTGTCCACTCCCAAAGGAGTGAATCATATTGACAGGTTGAATTATGTCTCCAGAGATATTTTTCTCCCCTCCTCCAAAGGCCATTTGTAATCACGGCACATCCACTGCCTCTTAAAAGTGAGCTCATCTGGCATTGGGTTGCATTGAAGTCCTCAACCGTGCCTGAAGGAAGAATGCTTTTAGGTATTGGGAACATGGAGAAGATGTGGTCTGTCCAGCTGTTCCTCGGGGTGCTAGCCATCTTGACCATGACTGTGTATATCCCATCTACACGGGGAGAGCCTTTTTTACTACAAGGTAAGCTGGAATACAGACTAGATGACACAGGTAGGTAGTAATATTTTTGCTTTGCTTTGCTGCTTGTCATGACCAATGCAACACTCACTTATGTGTGAAAGAAAATAAAATGAACCTTGAGAAATACTAAAAATTAACATGGGTGCTACCCAGAGACTTGTTCATACTGGCATGAGCTAAAGCTGTCCTTTTGGTCTGCAGTTGATTGTATGATATATTCCGCTAATCAGTAAAAATATCAGATCTGGTGAAATCTGGCAAGGCTAGCTCTTTCTCTCCCAAAAGAAAATTTCCAAAGCAAAACATTAAAATATCACCGAGTAGCAATTCCAGAATGTACCATATGAGATTTGACAGCTCATAAATGTCAGTAGTATGGTGCTGCTGAACTTCTTTTATTCACAAAACTTCTTTGTATATGTTCTCCCATAATTTAAATTAATCTTTGCTTGAACTTGTTCTGCAGGGAAATGTCAATCATTTATCTTCTTTCTTAAAGAGACTTGGCAGTGGAAATAAGAAAAAGAGATGCTAAATATAGGCTTGAAAACAACATTGCTTTTCAAATTATTTTTCCTTTTATATCACCTATTTATTTTTGTAATGTCAACCAAAACGTTACTGAAGCCACTTTACCTACATACTGCTTCTCTTTAGTTTTTACTGGAGTGCTTATAGGGCGTTTTTTTTCTGTAGCAAATCCCTCAAATGACTAGAAGTAGCTATTTTAGAATAATAACTGTCTTTCAGACTCAGGAATGAGGTTTATAGCACTCCACATGAGTTTTACACAGCATGTAGCTCTACCGACTCCCTTGGGGTTTTTTCTAGAGATCACAATCAGGACCAGAGTTTTCAGCCGCAGCATGAGGCAGGGTTGAGTCTGGCCATATACTTGGAGCATCTCTTTGGCCATGGCTCCTCTGCTTCTGCAGATTTATGTGATTTTAGCTAGTGGAGCTGATGCCCATACACTCTTGAATGTTCTTAAAGCTCATCTGGTACAATGTTTTGTTTTGTGTATCAGAAATAATTGCATTAATCTCATCACACCTATGAAGAGCTGATGGCTATACAAGACCACTTTTTCCTTTGTCACCTCCTTGAATGGAGTGAGCAGATCCTAAAGATCCTGGAAAAAGAGAAAATAAGCCTTTCTCTATTTTCTAGTTCTGGAAATCTAGGCATCTTCAAGGGCTTTGTAGGATCTGGGTGTGGGGCAGGGGTGTTCAGACCAAAGGTTTTGGGGAATGGCATTCTCCCTGTAAAATCTGGCTCCCATTCTGTCATTCTCAAAAATGAATGCAAAATTCAAGTTTCAGATTATTCTGGAAATCTGTTCATCAGAGGTGGGAGGATCTGAAAGCCTTTAGGGCTCTGATTAGTCCCATCCTGTGTGTCCACTGGTTTCTGTTAAACCCTTGACCTTCCCCACCATTCATTTGAGGGCATAGCCACAACCACTAAAGCAAAACCACTGAGAAAGCTCTCTAAAGAGGCCTCATAACGAAGTCCAAATTGCATTAGGACAGCAGTTTGGAGAGGTTTTCCCTGGAAAACAGAAAGATTCTGCATGGTCTACAGCTACTATAAGATGCTTCCTCAGAAATAAAGAGGTTTGCTTTAAGCTCCTCCACACTTTGGCTCTGTCCAGGAGGAATCCTATGATGCCACTGGCAAACAGATAGAGCAGCCCCAAGGCTGAGTGAGTGCAAGAACAGACTGCAGAGCTGCAAGGCTTTTCAGTTGTGGTACCCACATGTCAGCCTTCATGAGGGTTAAGTTCCCACCTCTTTTGGCCCCGGGAAGGTGAATGGTGTGAGTGGGGTAACAACTGTAGTTCTGAAAAGAGAAGATCTCATGGGTTCCTGTCTGGCTTTGCAGAGGCATCCACTACACAAGAGGTCTGGACTGTCTAAATCCAGGTGATGGCTCCAGCTCTCTGCAGCCAGCCATGCTGATGAGGCTGCAGTGAGACTGGCCAGCAGCCCAGAGCTGACAGGGAAGGTTCCCTCATTCCACACCCTTTCACTGTGCAGCCCTCACTGTCTGGACATTTTATCCTATGCCCACACATCTTCTTCCCCAGGAGGTCTTTCCACCCTGATGGACAGGTGGACAGGTGCTGACAGAGACGTTTTCCTTCCGCTTATTAGCCTACATAATTTTTGGTTTAATGTTGGGGGCTGGGACCTATCCGTTTTATCATTACAGATTGGGAAAGGTGTGTTTTATGTGATGCAGATAACCGAGTGCTTCCGGAGAGAGAAGACACAAATCACGAGGAAACACTGCTGACTCTGCTTCTTAATAAGAAACTCGCATGGCGGAGACCAGAAAATATTGGTAAGTGAACAGGATCGGAGATCTCATCCTCTTGAATCCACCTTTGCATGAATGCAGGGAACCTGCTTCTCAGGTTTCTCAGAAATGCCAACTGCTCAGAAAGCAGAAGCACCCAGTGTGGTGTCTACATGCGATTAATGTGAGATGTTCCTCATCATGGAGCTCCTGGACATGCTTTTGCAATGCAACATAAAGCTGCCCCAAAACATGCACCCTAGATCCTCAGATACTTAACACTGAGCTGGCAAGGATGTGTGTGTGTGTGCACAAAAGTAATAGAAAGAAGAACTGCTGCTGAGTCCCTGTGCCCCTGCTATTCCTGAGACATTGTGTACTGGGGGCATGGGCCAGCCTTGGGAGTCACCTCTCCAACCACACCCCATACAGCCTCACGTGCTTTTGAGATTCAGCATGCTTGCTGGCATGCTAAAACCAGCAGCATCTTGTGAGCATATGGGGAAGTGGGGCAGAGTCAGGATTGCAGAGATCATATAGCTGAGATCAATCCCTTGGGGTCAGGTGTAGGCTGGGACAGGGGTAGCGGGAGCCTAAGCTCCTGCTACTGCTGGAGGAGGCTGAGACAAGAAGCTTTTCTCACACAGCACAGAGGCCAAAGATGGATCATGTGGAGGATTTTCCTGTCTGTGCTCTGTGAACAGACACCAAATTTAAAGCCATCTACATGTGGCAAAACTCAGGCACACTGAAGAAAAGTTTGGGCTTTCTATGACACTATACACAGCAATCACAACTGCCATATGGATTTCAGGGGTCAGCTATTCCCACGGCCACTAGAGCCAGGGGAGGGTTTGCGCTCCATGTGGTGGTCTTGGAGCAGGAAGCTGATCTTCCTTGTGAAAACAGCCAAGAATGGGGCACAGCAAAAGTTTTGTTATGAAAATCCATTTGTCAAAATCACTCTGTGCTCTTCCCCAGCTCCTTGTTAATGCAGTGAAGCAGTGGTTAAACAATCCTGGGACAAATAAATAAACACAGATAAATCAAATCCTTGTTCTAAGCAAGGCATTCTTCTTGCAAAGGGGATGCATTCAAGAAATAACATTTTTATGATTGGTTTATGGATTATTGCACTTATTGCTCCTAGAGGAAAGGCTGCATTTTATGCCAGACAATTGAATCTAATGAATCTCTGAGCAGAGCACAGACAGAGGATTTATAGCAGGCAGTTTCTCAAGGCTGCATCCATAAATTAACTTCCTTCTCCCTGCTTGAGATAATCTGTTCCAAATTTCAACCGCTGTTGATTTTCTATTCATAGCAGTCATTGGCCAAGCTTACGGTTGGTAGAAATCTAAGCCAAAACACGCACTTGAAATTCTGAAAGAGGTAAAAATGTATATAATAATAGTAACAATAAGAATAAAATAATGATCTCTTGAGTGCCACTTTCAACTTGTAGATCTGCAGGCCTGGGTGACTTTACCTTATGGATACATAAAGACATTCTTAAAAGGAATCTGCTTGAGGTCATTGCTGGCAGCACCAGGAACAGAGCCCCTGCTTCCCAAATCCCAGCCCATACTCAGACTATCTCTTAAACCAAGCTCTGATGCAATGGATTTGGTTAGGAACTGCTGCTTTTTCTGTTGGATTAATATCAGTCATAACATATTCAGGATTTTTCAGCTGAATTGTTTCCTTCTCGAAGAAGAAACTGGAAAGGCAGTGGCAGTCAGCTCTTTCTTGGCTGCTCAGTTTCAAATGTTTTTTTTTTAAAAAAAAGCTTAAGTCTGGCAATGGGTCTTTGTGCCGAAGTCTTATCTGAAATCAGAGGAAACTATATCCTAAATCCTTTTGGAGATGCAGATCAATGCCTGCTGCCATGTTAGGAGCAGACAAAGGAGGCAGTGCCAGGGCTGGGTTTTGGCATTTTTGTCAGGCACAGCAGAGACATTCTTCAGCTCTTTCCTGGCCCTTCTGCTTAGTTTAGTGCATTTTTTCCAAAATTGGCACTCAAAACTAGCCGATCACTTTGTGCTCTCCTCTTAGGAGAAATGCTGTAGTCCAGTCACTCAGCTTTGATTTAGCTCATTTTGTCATGCTGCTTTTCATTGTTTCATCTATTTATATATATATTTTTTTTTTTTTTTGTTTATAATTGGTTTTGACATCAGTTTGAGTCTGGAATATGGTATCTCAGTCCTCAAGAGGAGTGAGATTGTAATTCCTCATCCTTTCCTGCAGCTTTTTCTACTGTTAGTCCAGGCCCTTCCCAATTCAGCTGAAGGTTTTAGATACCATTCATAGGCATGTAATTCTTTCCTTGTACTGGATGTGTTATCTCAGGGCAGTTAATTAATTTTTTTTTGACATTCTAGTACAGTCTTGAGATCTCTAAATCTACTCTATGAAGCTGGTCCCCAGGCCCCTGTGCTCCCCTAATATTTAGAAGTGTAGAATCTATGCACTCGCTGCTGTTGTTTGACTCTGCCAACCTGATGTTTGCTGACTTATAAAGCAATAACCTATGCTAGGCAAAATCTGTGTCTTCTGACGTCTGCCTGCATGGGTGGTGTGAGGGTACATAGGTCTTAAAGGAAGCAATGGGAGTTCATATAAAAGGCCAGTGACAGGAAAGCCAGCATTAGAGATTTGCTGTTACCAGAAAAAAGTGAAAAAGTGGCAAAGAGGTTCATCTGAGTTGGTGTCATACAGTACGTGACCTTGTTGGGCCAATTCTCCTAGAGCCTGGTGAATAATAAAGAGTCCTCCCTCATCAATGGACAATTAGAGTGAGGTCCATAGAGCTCAGCAGAGAAAGCCTGCTTTTCTCCCACTGATTCTGCTACTATAGATTTGGAGATCACTAACAGGAATGAGGTGATAACTAGGTCTTTTCTTGTCAACCCTTGAAGTGGTGAAATGAATAACATGGTTTTTGTTTGAGCTTTGGGAAGCAATGCAGATACTGATGTTACTCTCCTCCTTCTTGCAGACTGGGAGCTGGCAAAGAAGTTTGAAGAGCTTGAAAAGGTGAGAGTAGCAAATATAGGGACACATATATGCATATTTTTGTATGAATAGCTAAAGAATTGTGCATACTGTCTTTATGCCTTACTCTTCTATCTTTGCATCTTTCTCCTTTTCATTCTGCTGCTATAATATAAGCATATATCACAGAAACAGAAAAGTAGAACCTGCGCTAAATAGCTGCACAGGCTGGAAAAAAGAGAGCAAGGCTATAGACTAGCACAGTACAAGCTGAGGCAGCTCTTCCCTCTGCCACCAGTGGAGTGCTAGAGAAGGCCAAGCCAGGAAAAAAAAAATGAATGCCAAAGGAAATCTCCACGGAAGAAAAGGGATGGAGAAGAGGAGGTCATTCTGCCTTCGTAGGCATTGCATCAGCTGGCTGCATTAGGTACCAGGTTGAAGTTAGGGATAGCCGCTGTATGCCTATCCAGAATTATTTTTGCCTGAGCTCTTTACTAGTCAGAGAGGCCCTACACAGGCTGTGCTGGGCAGAGTGGGCACACACACAGACAGTAAGATTAAGGCTCATCCTACATCCAGTCTCAGGAACAGGGAAAGGCATGCTGGAACGTTGATATGGCTCCCACTGTGCCCCAAACCCCACAGGCAATGGAAGCCCTTTTTCCACTTTCTCAGGTCAAGTCCACATGTCTGCATGGATCCTGGAAGTCCTGTTGGGTTCCTCTTGGCACTTTCTAATTCAGATTGAAAAATCACAGTGTGGCATGCCAGATGGAAGGCTGCTAGATCCTACCCTAGTCCCTCGCTCCATCAAGCTCTGACTTCCTGGGAGTAACATGTCCAGAGAAGTCTAGATGTGGGCCACAGATGTTCTCAGTCTATTAGAAAAGAGTCTCTACAGATGGAGAAGAAATACCGTAGACTTTCTATATTCTAACCAAGGGAAGTTAGCAAGAACTGGGGGATGGAGGAGAAAGGACAACACAGAGCAATGGAGAAGCAATGCTCTCTGCTGCAATGGGTGGATGCCTGGAGACCTCCTTCCCCAGCAGTGACCTGACAATCAGTTGTGCAATATCCTCCTATGCAGCCATCTCACTACAGGGGTCTGTACCCTGGGGTTGGGGGAAGAGCAGACAGTGCCTACACAGCTGCCACCAAACAGGCAGCTTAATGAAGGAGGACGTGAGGAAGTTTGAAAGCTCCAAAGGTAGATCCTACTGCAGTGGTCCTGCTCCAGGGAAGGCCCTGTCTTCCTCAGTGATGCTGACAACCAGGTTGCCTGTACCTCCTGACTCTGAGCTGCCCTATGCTTGCCAGTGTGATGTGGAGCGCCTCATGATGGAGCATTTGTTTACTGCTGTGTTTGTGTTTCAACAGCTGGAGAAGTTGAAGGATCAGCTCTCAACTGAGGAAGGGTCAGAAGTGGCCTATGCCTTGGAAAGTCTTTCAGCATCCCAGCCCAAAAAACGCGGTAGGTTTTGGGTTAGAGCCCTGCAGCCATCTCATCCAGCTCTCATCTCCAAGGCTTCCCTTCTGAAACAAAGACAGTGACAGTAAACATGACCCAAATATGCTGAAAAATAGGTTGGCAGCTTTTCCAGCAGTCCTGGCCCTCTCTTGTTAGTGGCTGGCTGGTTTAGCAGCCCTTGAGAGAAGTAGAGAAGAACTGTGTAGTCAACCCTGTCTGCTGTCAGAGCAGATACACCAGGTCTGCACACCCAGGACCTTACTGAAGGCAATCAGTGTTGCATCCTGCTTTTCGCAGAGGAACATGGGGTTGTATGAGCAATGAGTGCTTGTCCTGGAGGGGGAGACTTCTGTATGAACACGTCCCCTAAGTGCACCCATTGCTTTGCTCTGGGCACAAAGCTAGTGCTGAAGGCATAATGATGAATTTGGCATGCATTCCTGCCTGCCAAGGTCACTGCCTCCCTCCAGAGAAAAAAGGAGCACTTGTTCTTGCTGTTGAAAAGCAGCTAAAAAGGATGTGGAAATCAACCAAGAATGCAGGGAACTAAGATTTAGTAGGCCCCCCAGTTGGTCTCCCAGCTTTGCCCAGTCTGTATTCAGTGACTCAAGAACACATAACAGCAGTGCTCCTGCAAGGCCACTCCTGACAAGCACAGGGACAATACCGTTCATGCTGGCTTTCAGTGGATTCCTCCCCAAAGCTGTGGCAGGTGTAAACCAGAAGTCACTGATGACAGATCTGGCCTAGACCCAAAAGAGCTAGTTCTGCCCTTAAACCACATGCTCTGTGCACAAGCAAGCTGACAACCACCCGGTCAGCCAAAGGAAAATCTTTTTGTACGAGGCTTGTTTAAGTGCACAGGTGATCCTGAGACAATCTGCAGTTTATAGGCAACCCTGGAGGCTGTCTTTAGTTTGGCTAATCTAATTCATGCCCCCGGCAGTCTGGGAAGTTCAAATGCAGATAAAACTACTTTGCCCTGCCAGGTTTAATTCAGATTCTGACAAAGAATCTTTGCCTTCGTCTAAAGTCCTTGCAGTCTAGGAGAATCTCATGTCTCAGCATGAGCACTGCTGATTCAGTAGAAGTTTTGTCCCAAGATCCTGCTTTCAAAAACCAGGTAGAAATCTCTTCTCATACTTAACAATAGAAGACCCACAAAAGATTCAAAGAACAGGGCATGCTGGTGATTACAGCTTTTTTTTCCCAACACCAAAATGTGCATCCTTCCCCAGTCTAGTCTGCCTAGAAGCTCTCAGAGAGATCAGTGTTGTTTGGAGACCAGTTACCAGCTGAATGCCTGGACACAGAAATAACTTCTACACTCCTTATTTACACTATAAGCAGCTAAAAGAAGCACCTTCTAAAAGTTTTATATGAAGCCAAAGCTGGTTATTGAGATGTGCCCAGAAACGTCACACCCCAACTCTCTCAAGACATGGGGCTAGAATAGGAAGCTGGAAAACTTCCTTGGATACTAACATCCTTCTCTTGTATCCCTTCCCAGCCTGTTTTTGGAAATACTGCATCTGAAGGCTTACCAGGACTGGAGGATGAACATGAGCCCTTCCCCAAATGCCTTGCTGGGTATTAATGTGTTAAGTTTGTTCTGTTCTATCATTGTGCTGCTAAGTTGAATGCCATCCTCCATGACTATACCACAGCCAACTCCAACAGGGACTGTGACAAGAGCTGGTAACCCACTACCACTCTCAACTATTCCTTCTTTGCAGGTTTATCCCACTGTGATCTTCTACTTGGAAGATGCTCACCAACTTCCCTTACTGTCCTGTGTGTGCCACTCAGTCTGCTGCCACTGTACACTCTTCCCCTTCTCACGAGGTCCCTTGAGGCACCAAGCACTAACTCAAGTTTCTCTGAGTTTGGGCCTCTGCCCACATCTGCAGACATCGCTCACAGTGATGTCTTCATTTCCTATCACCTCCTACGAGTAGGTCTGTGATGACCTAACACATGCTGTTGGGACAAGAAGGCAGACTGGGTGTAATGTGAAGGACTCAGAGCTGCCTGCCTTTGCTTGCTGAGCCAGACCTGCTCTTTGTTGTGTCCTGTCAGCGTGCACAGTATGTTTGGGGGAGGACAGACACAAAAGTCTGGATCCCTTGGATATCATTCCAATAAAGATTTTCTGTTGCACAGAAGCATATGCTGTTTTCTTCCTCACCCCCTGCAGAGGCCCAAGGCACAACACATTTCCCTTAATGTAGGTTCTTGTTACCTTAATGGTTCATGTGAAGTTTACAATGGCAAAAAGGTTCCCATCAAACACTCAGGTATAGCGAAACTGGTCTCTTTCAATGTGCCTGAAGAGGCCTTCCTTTTGGCCAGAATCAGGAATGAGAGTTGTGTCTTCCTCATGAATATGTGTGGCCTGCTATCCTCATAGGACTTGACCAGACCCTCTGATTTCTAACTATTCACCCC
Organism: Loriculus beryllinus; assembly: GCA_039877255.1. Classification (NCBI taxonomy): domain Eukaryota; kingdom Metazoa; phylum Chordata; class Aves; order Psittaciformes; family Psittacidae; genus Loriculus; species Loriculus beryllinus. Next base: position 69,424 of record JBCJKH010046179.1, on the reverse strand, counting down.
TAAAAGCCATTTTAAGCAGAGATTTTTGGCTCATCTGGCTGGCCAGTGCAGATGCTAGCTGTCTCTTTCTACTACAGAATTACATCTTCCCCTGTCCAAAAAGAAGAAATCACAATCTTTTACTGGTTCTTACATATATTCATCTTAAGTCACACTATCCACATTTATTTGAAAAAAACCCCAAAAGGACCATATTCCCAGAGTAAATCCTGATGTTAACTTTGCGGTTTCCAAGAGTGTAAATGAGAGCAGAATCCGGTAGCTGCTAGTAATGTGTGGACTGACTTTGATTAGAATTGAACTCTCTCTCCAGCCCCACCAAGTTATGCTGTTTAACTGTAGCTTGCATACTACATATTCTTCAAAACTTTACCTCTCCAAAAGCTGTAATTACCAAGCTACATTCATTGCCTTGGGCTTTGGCAAGAAGTGCATGCCTAACCACAGCAGTATTTTTTGCATACTTCATTAACAGGAGATGTATTCATCCTATTACAGTGCAAAGCCAACATCCATGGAATAAAACCAGCTTGATTATATCAGTGAGCAATAATGACATGCAAAATACACTTTGCTATTAGCATTAATTCTTTGTTATTTCAGAACCCATTTCCTGTTGCTTTCGTGCAAGTGAAAAGGTATGTGGGAGCAGGCTTTCACATATCCTCTCAACAGCACCAAATCCAGGAAAAAAATCATAGCCTATTGCCAAGAGAAGGATCTCTCTTTCTCTAAGAGTTCGGTGCTCTGCCTGAAAGGGAGGTGTGTTACAAGAGCTTCACTGCGTGTCCCAAGCTGGCCTTCAGCTCAGATGCTTTCAGCTTGCAGGAAATCCCAGTGCAGTGAAAGGCCAGAGCAGCAGGCTCTGTTACCTGCTAGCTGTAGTCATGCCTTCCTGATCCGGTGTGGCAACTCACCAGCAAGTCAGGAAAAGGAATACAGCATCTGTGGCTATTTAACAGCTTGCTCTGATCCTAGACACAGGAATTTCCTGAAGTGCAATGTACCATGCTGCTTAGCAGTGATTTTTAGCCCATATGGTGTGCTACAGCCTATCAGCACTGTTATTTACTTGCTTCTAGTACCGAAACTACCCCTCTACTTCCTTACAGGAGCTACATGCTGCTATGTTACATGCTCATATCACTCTATTAGAGTGATGAGAAAGTGTTGAATGCAATTCATTTACTAATTTGAGGCAAAGGTGGTGATGCTTTCCCTAGGCTTACCCTCAGCATGTCACTATGAGGGTACTGTTCTTTCTCCTACATAAGCAGAACAGAAACTCTTTCTCAGGTGCCACCCTCCACATTGTGGCTGCTCACAGCTTACCCATGCTCGGGCAGTCAGTCTTGCTAAAGTTAATGACCCACAGGCAATAATTAAAGAGATTTGCCTCAGACATTCTAGTAGACCATGTTGATTTATTATCTGTCTGAATGGATTTGCAAACAGGCAGCACAAGGGAAATGTAGTGCAATGGATCCTGCAGTATATCCTCATTTCACATTTGTTGACCTCTGTGCTAGGCACCATGAGCGAAGCTATCCAACATTGTCTATGAAAACAAATTGTGGTGTTCAGCCTTTTAAATATCATCATATTATAAACAGCACCTGCCAATTTATGGATTTTAAATAGTGCTTTTTGAGCCACAGGAGGTCACAGAGTGCTCTGTGATGGATAGGGCAGAGAAACAGAAAGGCTGTTCCTTTCTTGCAAGTAATCCACACAATACTGTGGAAGCCAAAACCAGGACTGAAGCTTCCAGCTGCCAGTTCCAAGCAACACCACCACAGACACATCTTTCCTGCTTTGCTTTCACATAATCTTTCAGATAAAGGTCATTTCTGCTCACAATTAACAGGCTTTAAATCCCCTCTTTATTTGGAAGCCCGAATACTTGGGAACTGTTCAATACACTTATGATTCAGCAGTGTCTTTGCAAAGCTGCTGTGTTAGCACAGGATTCCTCTGATCTCAGTTTCTCAAAATACATCATGCAATGACTCCGTCCATGCTGCTTTTGACAGCTGTATGAATGGTTAGATCGTCACTTCCATAATCTGCCCATGTCCCATACATATCCCATACATGTCCCATACCTTGCAAGCAGATTATCTGCAGACTGGATGAGCTCAGTGCAAGAAGATAACTGTTCACTAAACCCCAGGGCAGGCTTAGGATAGGTGGTGGAAGTGCTTTGTAGAAGACAGGGTGTGAGCTTGTCTGGGACTACATTTACAGACTCACTTCTAGCATGGACAGGAAATCTTGTCTTTAGTCAGCCAGTCTACATGCATCCACTCAATTCAGCTCTTCAAGCCTTCACATGCAATTTTAACAGAGAAAATGAGCAGTAAGACCCGAGGAAAAGCAAGGGGCAAAACCCCAAGATGACCACATAGGGTCTTACAGCTCTTATTTCTTTCTACAACTTTCAAAATCTTGGTCTCAAGAACATCTGCAGTGCTTTACCTCACCCATAAGGACACAACTCACCCACCAAAGGAGGAATGATCACCCAACTCAGCTGAAGATTGCTCTGCTTGATGGAAAGACAGGGGCATCTCTTGATGTGATTCACTGATTTGTGCAGCTGCTCTCAGCAGCATTAGCTTATATTGGAAATATGAAGAAAAGCAAAGTTTCTTGCAAATTTCCTGTGACTGGGCCAGTGCCAGTCTCAAGGCAGAGCTGTAAGCACAGAGAAAAATGGGAAAAGCCCCTGCCATGGCTGAACACTGCCATCTCCCAGGCATAAATTGAATGCTACCTGCACTCCTGAGTGTGAGCCTCATCTCTCACCATGGCCTGAAATGGGACAATTGCCCCAAAGTTTCAATCCTCACAATATCTTTAGCATCAAATGATCACTGACTTCCCAACTCCTTTCCTGTAGCTGACTAAGAAGCTGACTGTATTTTCCCCTAGCTGATGGTCAGATGCTTTGTGCCTCATACAAGATTAAGAATTCAACACTTAAATCCTATCTCCAGCCATACTCTTTGCCTGATACAGAGTGTAAAGATTTTTTTTTTTTATTTTTGTCCTGCATAATCCCCTTCTCAATGTATCTTCTTTTGCAATGCTAAGGATGATTTATACCCACAATAGCAATCCAAGGAATTTAGCTGACATGGACCAAAGTCCAAGAAGAAGCATGTAAGGTTTAGAAAACATCAGCTACAAATCTAAGCATTGAGATTTGAACAAACAGCTTTTTTCAGCTATATTTTATAATCTGGAAAAAAGAAAAAACCATGTAAAAACCTGAAACAGGATTTAAGATAACCTGTCTTACTCTAAAATGGAGAGGACATGTTTGCATTTTACCAGAGCAAGAAATACTTGAACTTTCAGAATTAGATGTCAGATTATGTCCTGTGCACACATGAAGAGACTAAAATAAGGCATATGGTGCAGATGGCCTAGGAAGTAGATGACTTCATATTTGGATGCTATCCTATGTTATGTATAGAGAGGAGTGAAATATATTCGTCAGCTTAGAGGAGGAATCTAGAAGTCTCACCACATTTCAGGATCTGCCATACACTGAAAATATGTCTGAATATGGTGCAGAGATAGGAGAAAGACTACTAAAATCATCAGGACAAATATTAAGGTATTGTCACCGTTCTTACTCAGACTACCTCCTAGTGAAGTCAGTAGACATCTCTCGAACAGCAGCTGAAATAAATTCTAGGTTTGTCCCATAACTGTTAAATCCTCCCTTCCTCTACCAAACAAACACCTTCTTGAAAGAAATGTGCAAAGCAAACTGTCTGCTTTCCATGGACTGCTGTTGGCATCTCTGGAGGCTTTATTTTCAATCCAAAAAATCTAACAGTCCTTGCTAGGATAATGAACTTCTGCGGGTTTAAGAAATAAATGCCATGCAATTAAACTATATACATACTTTCTGTCCCCTCCTATCAGTGACACCATGCACAACTGTGAGAGCATTATGACTTGATGAATTGAATTTGTTATTATTTGTAAATGCAACATTTGTAAAATGCAGTGTGAAACAATTTTGCAGTAGGTCAACTCCTTGAGTACTGTTATCATCAGTCAACTGTGATGCATCTTCTGAATTTCTGTAATGTTTCCAATACAGTGTCAGTCACTCAGAACAGAAGCACCTGTAGGCAGAAAAGCAGTAAGCATTACATTTTCGCATGTCAGAAAACCAAGGCTTGAACAAGCACACTGTGAGGCGGTCCACAGGAAATTAAAATGTCATGAATACTTGTTTTTTGTAGGGGGGTACTAAGTTGTAATTTAGAGCATTCAAGCTAAATTGACGGTCACAATCCACGCTGTAAGAAGCTGTCAATCCCCAAACCACTCTTTCCAAGCCTACTGGCACAACTTGAGTACCTCCGTGTAACCGAGAGCAGGTGGGGTTCTCCAAGCATGCCCACACCCAGAGTACTTTGGCTTACTTGCAGGAACTGCTAACCCTTGGTGTTGCCAAGATGGCTCACTCCAATCCGGTCAAGAGGAACTCCAAAACGTCTCTTAGGCAGCTCAACCACTTTCCTGCACAGGGAAGACAAGCAACGAAAGAGGGGAAAAATATGGGGAAGGACATCATAGGGATAATAAAAATGCTACTACAACTTGGATTCCTTCATTCATCCCACTAACAACTTATTGTTCAGAAAGAACAGCTGTGCAGGAGCAGCCAAAGATGTGAGTGTTTAAAAATAAGAGGCTTCACTTGTCTTACAATAGAATAGGTAGGAGTTGTACCTGTTTAACATACTGGCTAATGTTGAGCCACTATCCCTGTTTCTATCTGTTGGCAAACAGATTACCTCACAGGTTAACTGCCATTCATAAAAGAAAGGAGATACATTGCATGTATAAAGTGGAATTGTTTCATGCATAGTATCATATACTTCAGGTGGCCCATTAGCCAGGATCTTTGAAATCTCCAGGGCCAACTAGGGCTAAGATAAGCAAGGAGGTAGAAAGTATTTTACGGTAACAGATGAACTCTAGCAGGATTTTCTTATGGGATCTCCTGCAATGATGCACTGTTCTCAAAATTGTATAGTAACAGCCTTTTGAAGAGATTGAAAATGGGAGAGGGTTGGTTTTGGTTTTTCCTCCACATGTTACATTTCCTGATGATTTCACAAATAATGGCATGAGAAAATTATGAAATTTCTATGCAGGAATATTTTATTACGATTTTAAAAAATGTATGTAAAAGAAGTGTTCCCATCTTAATTCAGCATTTTTTTAGTATTTTTATTTATTATAAGTTTAATTTAATTGTGGAGATGTTGAGAGTTTCTGCAACTCAGAATAACTTCTACTTCTGCTCTTGGAATATTTGTCAGTAGAATGCAGATACAAGAGAAGCCCTGGAAGATGAAGTCTTTTCTCTGTTCTTGTCAAGGAACATAAATAAGACAAAATTTTATACTGTAAGTTGGCAAATGCAAAGTAACTGGCAGGAAAGCATGCTATGGTGTGCTCGAGCCTAACCCTTTGTGCTAGCATGGCCATGCTCACTCAGCTGGTGGCTTTGGGGGCTCTGCAAACCACACCTAGAAGTATCTGTCTAGTCCATGGTCTCATCTGAGCAGCCTCCTTTCCTCACACCTCTCAGGTATGGGCTGAAGCCCAGATCATCAGCAGCTGATTTTGCACTGCCTCTACTTTTCAGATGAGGTCAACAAACAGGAACAGTGTTTCATGTATGTAAGGAGCACCATATCAGTCACACTGGAACTGCTACAAAACATCCCAAATGAAAGTGAGCCGCTTGTATAGTCCTCTCTGTCTCTTCCTCAGATAGCTGCACTGTTGCATTATGCCATAGAAAAAGCAAAGAGAAAGAAAGCCAAGAGCTGATCCTCAGTCTGTTTTCTCAAGGGCAGCACTCTTTTCCAGACCTGTAGGCACAAGCTGATGGGGAGCAGGAGGAAGATTTGGGCTGCTGGGGTCATACTGAGTCTCACTTGATAAAACGGGAATTAATTTCCCAGGCTGGACTGTGGGGTGGGGGAGGTAAGGTTCTGCAGCATTAGTTTTGACACCATCATGCTCTGTAGTTAAACAGAGAATGAAATTGTGAAGTCATGCCGATGAGAAAGGCTGTGAAGGCTTGAGCAGGCGGGCAGGCAGGCAGTGAAGCTTCCCCTCTCGTGGCCATCCTGAGCCACAACAGGACAGCCAACGCACTCTCCCCGTCTTGCAAACCAGACCATATTTATTTCAGCACTTACTAGGGAGAAAGTGATATTTTATATTTAAAAGCAGCCTTTTCTAAGATTCCTGAGTCTTGGTCTCTCTGTCTGTCTATGGATCTTTCTGCTTCTTCTGAAGATT
>JBCJKH010046179.1:0-61337 GCA_039877255.1 Loriculus beryllinus | reverse complement strand
GTGAGACAAAATCCAGCCAATGTTTTCTGCATAAATTAACTTACCAGCCTGTGTTCCTTTTCTGCCGTTGAAAAAGTAGTTGAGATAAATGTTCACAGTCCCTGCATCTGCCTTCCAAGACTTGGGTGGTGTGGTCAGAGCAGTTGCTGGTGAAGGCTGGTGCAGAAAAGTCATTGAGAACCTCATCGTTTTCCAAATCCAGTGTAGCCAGTTCTCCTGATAGCTTCCAGAGAGGGCTCACATTGTCCCTAGCCTGTCTTCTGTTGGCAACATAGCTACAGAAGCCCTTCCTGTTATCCTGGACACTGTGTATCCCCTCGCTCCAGTGTTGAAGGCATCCTCTCTGGAGCTACTCACCTCAGCAAATAACCATTAGTGGTCGACGATGACCATTTCAGAGGCAAGCTGTTAGAAAACTTGGTCAAATTTCACCAAAAGGTTTCCACCTATAAAGCATGAGATAAATTGGGAATACCATGTACTTTTCAGAAGAAAGGAACTGCAGCTTCAAAAATGATCTTGTATTTCTTTCCCTGGAAAGGGAAAACAAGCTAAAAAGCAAACAAGGAATGAGACATTTTTGATCTCTTGAAGAGATACACAGAACAGAATGTTTTACTCAGGGTTTTAAGCATTTCATATTTTATCCCTTTCAGCTGCAGGCAAAAAGTCCTAGTAGCCAAGTGGGAGGATAAATGGAAAAACAGCAAGAAAATATTGCATAACTGAAAAAAAAAATATACTTGTAGCATTGACTGGCTCTTGTGAATACTTTCCACTTCCAGATTAATCTTTAAGCATGTTATTAAATACTTTGTGGCATTGGGGCTTCCATCCAAAAGAAGACAGCAGAAAGAAGGGAACAAGACAGTTAAGCTTTTTCAGATATAGGGAATCAGCCCTTTTGGAGCTTTTCTCCAAATCCACGGGCTGTCCCCACCATATAAAGCATCATTGCTTAGCCCTCCTATAGACATGCTTATCTTCAAACGTGTACCGTAAAGCTGTGGCTTTACTGCTGCATTGATTAAACCCTGGCTTATCATAAATTGATTGAGATCTTGAAGTTCATTCTACCATCTGCCCATTTTCACAAAATCTTTCCATCATTCAAGACATGCACATCACCGTATCTTTTGAACCCAGTCTTGGGAATACAGGGCTCTTCCCTCTATTTTTAAACTTCAGGCATATTTTTGCTTTAAATAATCTTATGATCAAAAAGGCAGTTTTAAACTGAATGTTAGTTCACATCAGTGGAAAACAGTGCACTAAAGCCCCATATAAGCCAGAATATTTTTTGTTAGTTTTATGGCACTGTAAGGATAAATGAATTAGTGCATGTATGTAGTATTCATCACAGCTGAAGGAGTACACACCATGAAACCAGAATGGTTTCTGAAGAGATTCTGGCATCCTGATCAGAGGCACCTCACAACTGGCCATTAAACATGCTGCTGGTTAAAGCTAACCCATCTGTATCTCAGACATTTACCAAAAGCTTTCTTCCAACTTTATCACTGCTAGAAGCATCTAAGAATTTACCTCTGTTTGCCTTTAACATCCACAGAGGTAGAAGAAATTCTGTCAATTGGGGACCCAAATCCTGGGAAACTTCTTTTCTTCTTTGTCTCAGTCACCTCATTCTCCAGAGACACCAGCTCATCAAGAAGGAACAGTTTGGCTGCCAGGTTGGTGGCTGACTTCTCTTCACTGGCAACGGGATGTGCTCCCATGCCCAGAGCAGCAGAAGGCTCCAAAGGCTGCAAAAGAAAGCAGGAATGTTTGCTTGCTGCTCAAGTTGCAGAAAAACAGTTTCAACCAGCATCACAGCAGCAGTCCTATAAATACATAATCACTAGAACACTGAACGTGGGATGATGTTTTAAAACAAAGATCCTTCTGTGAACCATGGCCAATTTCCACCCACAGAAGTTTGCTATAAAAGTTTGATTTTTTTTTTTTTTTGGGCAGAATTGAAATTATTAAACTTCCTTTCATTATTATTGAAAGAATTATTAACATTTACTACTTCACAAAGCTTGTTTTTGCAGGTCAGCCCACTATCCCTATCTCATCAGTGTGATTAGTATCACTCATAGCATGAGCCAAGTAATTTAGTCCTTTTTAAAAATGCAATCACAATTACCAGACTCCAATATCCATCCTGATATTTTTCAGGAAACTGGTTTTCATATTTTAAATTAATGCTAATAAATAATAATAAAAACTTCTACAGAATTTTCCATCCAAAGCTGACTAATTAATTAATTGTTACTCAAAAATATCCCATGATAAACTTGCTCAGCACTGACATTCAAAGAATTTATGCTATAACGCTATGCGGGGAGGAACAAAGGAAAGAACAGTATGTTGAACTGACACAGTGTTTTGAACCTTAGTTATGACATTAGGTATAACATCTTTTGAAAATCAAACTTTACTTTGCTATCCAGAATACCTGGGAACATTGGGGTCTGTCAAGAGGGAAATGATATAAATCATAGTGAAACAGTTGTTTTCCAAATAACAGAAAAAATAGGGCAACAACTACTCTACAAAAGGAGATGTTAAGCCAAATCATTCTTTCTTCAGATGAATTGTTTGCCTTCTTGCTCCACCTGATCTTCACAGAATTAGATAGAAATTTCTAACTATAACTTTTATTATGTGACTTGAAACATGTTTTCCTCTATTTTCTCATCCACAGACAATGAGTTTAGTACACATGTAAAGCAAGCCATCACATGGATGATTTAATGTGCTTGTCTCTACTGTGGTCTACACCGTACTTGTGGTGGTGATGTTTCCCACTACTTATGGGTGGCATAGCCAGTGATGGAGTATATAAAACAGTGATCTTTATGTAAGGAGGAAGACATAACCTCAACGATCACACAAATGATGTAGCACTGTTAATACTTCTGTGAAGGATCTCATACATTCTCTGACTTTCATTTTTATGAGCCTCAAGTGCACAGAGCAATCCTTTCTGTTCCCTTTCAGGGTTATAAAACTTTCATAGAGGTTTGCAAAAAAGTTATGCCTTTAGAAAAAAAGACTGAACTCTCCCCTCTGGTTAGTGGGGATAAATAGCTACAATAGTGCTTGAAACTAGAAGGTCAAAATAGCCTCTGACCTTGAATACTTCATGCAGTCCCACTTACATTGTCTTAGAAAGGATATAATGGAATTGTAGGATGAGATAGCTAAAATAATAATGAGAAGTAGAAAACAGTTCCTGTGGTGAACCACTGAACAAAGTACAACTTCACAGATAAGCAGAGATGGGTTATGGTGGGTAGAGTGGAAGGTTTATAAACTTATGAAAAGCAAAAAGGTGAATAAATACTAGGATTTTTTTCCTCCAGAAAAAGAACTTCTCAAGGCACCCAGTGAAGTATTAGTCCAAAACTAATACAAGGAGCGGCTTATTAAACACAGCACATAGAATGCGCTGGAATGCATTGCCAAAAGACGTCCTGGATCGCCAGCAGCTAAAAAGTGCCCTGGTCCAGTGCAAGTCTATGAAGGTGTTCTGTTCTTAATTTTTTTTTTTTTTTTTCACAAATTAATATATCACAATAAAAAAATTTAATGGTTAAAGACAGGCTAAAGTTACAGATCTTTGTAGTACCAGAACAGCAGTTGCTGCAGCTTCCCCCAAGCCCTAATTTCTATAATAAATGTTATAGAAAATAACATCCTCATTTCAAGACAGAGAGTAAGGTAGAAGGATCCATCAGTATTCCCCTGTAAGCATCTAACTTCTAAGCTGATCTTAAAAACCTATGTAAAGACCCTACAGCTACATAGTGCTACTTTGATTAAACTTTCAGATCCTTGATTTTTCTTATGACATGAAACCACTGCATAAATATCTTTCCTGGCAAATCTGCTCAGTGTCAGTATGACATTCCTAAAAAAGAGAATGCAATAGAAGTGTTTTCAGGTGCAATCTCTGCATATCCTGCAATGAAACATCAGACAATTCTCCCATTTCATCTGCTGCTTTCCTTCACAAGCTTAGGCAAGTTACTTTGCATCTTCCTTCTCCTGGTCTGGTCAGTCTTTTTTAATTTGTAGCTTTCGCCTTCTGTCAGTGATCTCCTTACGGCTTCTGAAAGCTGCAGACTTCTCATGCTAGTATTTCTCTTTAAGAAGAATGAAGCCTTTCCTTCAGTGTTAGAAGAGTTTGCTTCCTTCCACCCCTTGCCATCACTTCATTTCCTTTTTTAGGGAGTTTTCTGCCCAAAGTCACTGGACAATGTTTTAACACACAAAAAATCCCATGGCATTTCAGGAGAGGTTGCATGAATCATTCTGTCCCCTCAGAGCCACAGAGTTCGCATCACTCTCTTCACTATGTTCCTCCTTTGCCCTTGCGGAGCCAATACTGGTTGTTTACCTTCCAGCACTGCTAGCATACTGTGTTGTCTTCTACACTTTGTGGCAAAGAACAGCCAAAGGAAGAGCAGTGGTATGTGACTACCACCAGAAACATTCACCTACCTCTGAAGCTGCCCCCACAAAGAGCACTGAGGTAGAATGCCAGTGCAGCAGGGTAATCACAAGGGCCAAGTGCATCACAACAAGCTGGAACTGCAGCATCTGCAAAGGAGAACAATCTGTTAACAACTTCACAGCTGTGTTCCCTTGGAACCTTGCTCCAAAGGTATTGAAGAAGTGAAAGCAAAGTGAGATTCTGTTCCATGGCTGTTAATATGTTTTATCTTACAGAGTCACTGTATAAAACCCAGCAACCAAATAGTGTCAGCTGAATACTCTTCACCTTTGGGTGCAAAGTGAGCTCCCTCCTCTTTCCTTCTTTACAGCGCTACAAATCTTTTAATTCCTTTCTGTGCATGGCCCAGTCCTTGAAGTGGCAGCAGTAATGACCTCAAACTTGTGTTAAGATTAGATGAACTAGACACTCACTTGTAAGGAGGGAGACTTTAGCTCATAGCCACCCAGGTTGACAATGACCTCTCCAATGCTGGATAGCTGCTTAACCCTGTTACAAAAATCACACACCTCTCCAGCAGCATTTTGAAAGCAAGACTGCATTTCACCAGTCCTCATATGAGTTACCAGTAGCCACAGCTTCCGTGATCTTCCTGGGATCCTTGAAAAAAATTATGTAGCTCCCACACCTGAAAAAGAAATATTCCAGGTGGGAATATTTCAGCTGATGTTAATAAGACCTAGGCTGGGGCCTCTAGTGCCAAAGGTATCTACTAGTTTGCTGATTATTCTGTCCCCGAGTCCATCCCCAGAGTGTAATTCAAGCCTGATTCCGCCATTGTTTGCTGATTCTTGGCAAAAGCAAAAACAGAAAGGATGAATGTACATTTCTATGATGTATGAGAGTTGTTTCATCCTCTGCATAGAAAATTTCCCATCAGGCAGAAATACATGGTAAAAAGGAATTTGCTTTGTAATTTTTCCCCGCACTACAAAGGAGAAAAGCCACAAAAGTGTTGGAGTTTAGTTTTAAAATGTAAAAATACAATATTTGTAGTGTTGCTTCTTAAAAGCTACTTGGCTTTTTCCAATATGTTTTGTGTGCTTCTGTATTCTGTTATTTGGTTACCTCATTATATATTATACGTACAATTTTTTTTTATATATACTGTCCATGAGTAGTGAGGAAGAAAGCTGCTGGTTATTCTGTAGGGACGAAGCACACTTAGTTCACTGGAATCAAAGGACAAAATCAAAGCAATAAGCCGAGTGGTACCACTGTCTCTCAGCTCAGTGGCAACAGCATTAAAGTCAGACGAGAGTCTGTCTGGGTGTTTTTAAAGCTGTAACCCTCTACAATGTATATTTTTGTATGTGGGTGTGCATTGAAATTTGTAGTAGTCTACCGCCTTCACAGGTAACCACATCCTGATTATTTGGAAACAGAGACATAAAAATAAATGGCAAGGTTAAAAACACAGGTTTGTTATGGTTTAAGGTCTGTGCTGGTATTCATGCAACCCAGGGACCAGGTTGCTAAAAATAGTGACTGGTGCACTAATCAAAATAAATACTAAGGCACCTGCAACACAAAAGACATTTCATTAACTGGTCAGAACTCAGTGCCAGTGAAATTAAAAGAGAAGGAAACTGTAAGGACTTAAAGCTTGGCTCTAGTTCCCATGGAAATGAGCACCTACAAAGCAATGTAGCTGGTTTACAAGAGAGCAAAGCTTAAGTCCAGCGAAAGGCCGTTGTGCTGATTCTCATGCTCTGGTGGGACCAAGGAGGGAGAAAGAAGCAGGGTTGTTCTACTGGAAGCAGTTTAGCTCTAGAAAAGCATTTGCAAAACTTAGGGTGCAATGAGGATTACGTAAAAGTAATTAAAATCACACTGTTTTCTGCCAGTCAGAGACTTCGTTTTTCACCTTCAGCCATGTCACAGGATTTTAGTTAAAATAAGTTGTTGCTTTGCTTCCTTGAGCTCATCTGAGCAATTGGATAAGCAGAGCCCGCCTGCCAAAAGGGGCTTTTCCAGCCATACACTGATTTTGCTTTACCCGATTCGCATTTAACCTTGACCCATTGTAAGAGAGACCTAGAGTGAGGCTTGGCAGTATTTGCTGCTGAAGGAGAATAAGCAGAGCTCCTATGACCACATGAGCCTTTTTAAGATTCGCCTTTACCACTTGTATTGAATTTCCATCCTTCTGGAAAACACTTCACCATCAATCTTACACAGATAGGTCAAGGGATTGGGGCATAATTCCATATCTTTAATATTTCAGGGTCTGGTGTTATTTGACATAAAATATAGTTTACCCTTCACTAAATGTAATTGCAAGTCTGAAATTCAGACATATTTATGTGTTTTAGTGATATTTTAGCTTGAAAAGTGTCAAAACTAAAATTCCTCATATAATTAGGGATGTTGTTGCAGGTCCAATTAAAACAAAATTAAAGATAAAAGAGAGAACATTATCCTACCTTATCAAAGCAGTATAAATATTCAAAACTTCTTCTCAGGAATCTATGCAGACCCATTTTCCAAGAAAAGATCACAAGAAAACAAAATTCTTTACCAAACAAACTGTAAGTCTCCAACATCAAACCAGAAAACTTGAAAGATATTTTCCTTTAAAAAAAAAAAAAAGCCAAAACAACCCAGAACAAAACAAAAAACCCAAAATGACATCTTGAAGATAAGTGGGCTGAACAAACCCCAGACAGAATGCAATTCATCACTAAGCTCCAAACCCATTACCTGTCAAAAATGGTAACAGCTATCATTGCTCTTACCCATTTGAACTATCATATTTCACATTATTGTGGAGATTACTCTGAAAGCATAAATCACAAGAGCTTTATTTTTCTTGCTGGCCTGTTAGCAAGAGAACTGAGACAAGACATCATGCCTCACACCACAATCTTTCACTTCAGCTGCCACTATGTATTGATGAGTATGCTCTGCTTGTTGTTCCAACACCAACATAGGACATGCCTGAGCTCACCTGCAAGTGAAGACCTTGCTCTTGCAACAAGCACACTGTGGAGGAGCCCAGAAGCTCTTGGGGTTTTGTACCACATGCTCTGAAGCTGGCCTGATGCAGAGCCAAAGCATGCCTATCCTACAGGTACTGGGAAGCTCCTAGCAGGTACTTCCAGACTGTTTTAGGACTCCAGAGCTGCTTTATGAGCACTGGGATGGTACTGGTGAGCCTCCATTACCTATTAGCCAAAGAGACCTCTTCCAACCAGCTGGGGGAAATCACAGCTGTGTATGCAAGACAGTTACTGAGGTGTTTTATTGCTGCTCCAATGCTACAAAATAGAGCCTATCTTAATCAAATGTACTACTGAGTCCTAACATTGACCTTACTAGCCTTGGAACGGACACCTGATTATAATCTACCCTGGCCAAAAAAAAGTTATGATGGATGAGTATTTTACCAAAAGAACAACTTCAAAATGGCTTGTGTGTAGCTCTGAGAACAAGTCTGCTACTGCTGAGAACAATTTGCCCTGCTTTTTAAGTTGTAGGGTGGATCTTCTGATCATGTTCATTACCACAAAATGAAAAATATGCCCACACCAGCAGTTCTAGTGATTTCAAAAATTCCTAAGGGTCCTTGTGCATCTCAAGTGTAAGTTTCTAGTCATGTACATATCAAAGAAAAGGGACAAAAGTCTAAACAAAACCCACTCTCAGAAACAAAAGCAAAGTCCAAACATAGGTTGAAGTGGTGTTTTTGTTCTCATCCCACAGATGTGATATGGAGCACTTCTTACACATACTGCTTTCTAAAAAAATACTGAAGCAAGACATTGAATCATGGGACTCTGTTGAAATTAAACGTGAGCAGTCAGTGTCAGTTTGTGTTATTAATAATTTCTGGAGTGGGTGTAGATTTTTAAACAAAGTCATGTATTTCCATTACATATATGGCATAGACATTGACAACTTCTGCAAAGTATATTACCCTCTATTTTCAGTTTCCTGACTACATAGATAAATAGATGCAGGTAGTTTTTATCTGATGGAATCAGACAGAACTTAAAATTCATGAACTTATGCAAGAGGAGTATGAGTAGTGATTTTGAGATAATGCCTAGGTATTTCTGTGTTCCAAATGAAACATTTTGTCAGACAGTATTTCAAAGCCAAGGATGTTCCACTTTCTGAAAATTAAGTTCCTTAAATGTTTCTCAAGAAGGCACCTTGATTAGTCATAACTTTTCGAAGTCTTCATTTCAATAATTTCACTCACTCTATGATTTGCAGTGTTTGGTCCTGATGTGTTTTGTTATCACAATGACAGTCATCTTTGCCTGCATTTTACTGAATTATCTATTACAAATGTTGACTAAGCTATTGATAGCTGTGTTTTCGGTAGGCACAGATGTGGTCAGAGATGCTCAGTATACAACTATTCCTACCATCTGTAGGAATGCAGCAATGCAGCAATGCTTAGTTCCTTCAGGGCTTGGACTAGGCTCTGCACTGACCCTGCTGGTGGAAGACACTAAGCTTGTGGGAGCATCATGCAAACTGCAAAACTCATATGAATAAAGACTGAAAATGTGTTCCCTAGTTCCAATGCAGAGTTTGGAAAGTGTACAAATGAACACAGCCTTGCTCAAGTACATTTGCTTAACAGACACAAGCACAATTCAGGAAAATAATAACTAGCAAAGTTGGACAAATGCTTGTGGAAGACCAGTCAGTCATGGTCTTCATCTCTTCATTCAAATATGAAGCATGAAACCAAATGGCCACACAGAACAAATGAAGACACTTTTCCTTAGAATGGGCAGGAAGGAGACAAGTTGGACATCTTGCAAAACTGACTACACTGTGTAATAAATCCATTTTTAACAACAGGTTTTAGAAATTACAACTCTCAGCTCAAGTCAATTCCATAAAAGTAGACCATGAAGCTGGAGACACAAATAGAAGTGTTAAAATCCCTCTAGAAACCTCAGGATTATTATACAAGGAGGATGATATGAAGTGTAAGAAAATACCTCTTAATGGGAAGAACCTATTTGCACCTTTCCTAAGTAAGGTAACTGAAAGAGCCGGAGTATTTCTGGTATGCATAATGGAAAACAAAACATTATTAGACTATTCTTCATTGCCAACAAATTCTCAATCCTCTGCTATTTATATATGTACTAACTGAATGTGCCAGCTTTTCTAACCCTTTCTATCAATGTCATGTTTAGCTTTCTTCATCTTTAGCAGGAGAACTAAAATCCATTCATTATTAGAGTGCCATCTTCAGCATTTGAAGCAAAACCAAGAAACTTTTCTATCAATAAAAATTAAGAAATACATTTCTGTATTAGAAAAAAATATCTCCTTTCCTTTCATCATTGGAGTGGTAAGTGGAAGTTCTTCGTACCTGGTATGAAGAGTATATTAGCAGAACACATTATCAGTATAAAAAACAGAGACCATTTAAAGTCTAGTAAAAATATCCTTCAAGATATGCCTTTAAGATAAGCTCTTAAGAGACAACAATGGCATTGGAATTTCTTGACGAGTCTCAAACACTGATGCTGATTTACTGGTTAAACACTTAAGTGTTCTGAGCAAGGATATTACTTTAAGAAAAGTCTTGGTGATGATGCACTGCAAATGGAAATTAGAGAGTATAATCTGGGTTGACTGAGATGAAAAAGATAGTTGCAATCGCTTGCAATCTTAGTCATGTTCAGTCAAGAGAACTCTTTAAACTGTTGTGTGGTTCACATTTTTAATTTCTTGTTTTAGAAGCCCAGAGAGGTACACTGGTCGTTCATTCAAAGAGTGAAAACAAAGCCCTAATTTACCAAAATCAGTGTGGCAGGTATTTTTAAATACCGAGGAGCACCCTGCCTGGCCACTTATATTTTGCAGTTTTCCCATCATTTACACCATATATTTGCGTGATTTAGGGTGGATTACTTGACTGGTATTCCTCATTACATTTATAGTGTTTTACAAGAAATGTAGATGGAGCTGAATTTTGAATACAGGTGAGCAGAGGCAGATATATGTAGTAATTTGCCTCAGGCTTTCTGAGTGAATCGGTGGGCAGCAGCACAATATGTTCCTGTAGCTCCTCAACTTTCAGCTCTGCACTCCCCATAAGGGAATGGAAATTCCAAACTGAAAAGCCAAGTAAGGAATGCTAAGGGCACTATGTGCTTGTGCTTCAAAAATTAGTGGATTCTGAACTTTACTGTAGCCTCTGGACATCTAAACTAAAGGTTATTCACATGTATTTACTTGTACAACTTCAGTCTGTGAGGCAAAAAGAAACAGTGAAATATTTTTGAACTCAGAATGAAGAAATTACAATGACTATCACTGAATCAGAGTCTGCCTTCATTTACAAAGCCAAAGTAGTCAGATCATTGGATAATTGCTCTGTGTAGGAATGTTTTTGCAGGATTATTCTATTATTGCAGGACTGTGGAAGAATCTGGATCAACATCTATCTAATAGAGTATATAATAAAATCCTTTCACAGATTCATAAAGACATTCCATAAATCGTTTATCTTGTGGTTTACCACACATTAGATGCAGCAAACTTGTCTAGAACATGTTATTTAGCAATGCAAAGGAACTATTATGTCATAGCTCTTCAGTTTATATTAAAAGTAATATGCATTTGACAATAACATACACAGAGGAAAGTCCATAACAATATAAACAGACAGCTGCTTACTGCAAAGCACTGCAAAAGCATGAAAGTAACTAGTCACTGTTGGAAAATACACTGACACATTTAGTTTAAATATTGGCTGATTAACTGAAGGAAGTAAGTTTCCACTGAATATTATTAGTCCAGTTTTAGCACCAAAATACTAGGTGATAAGCATCTTATTATCTTAATCCCAAAGTGGAAAAGAAGCTGTGCTTTTCCCATCAGACATGGGCATGTGTATACCTTGTGCATGCCTGTTAATATCAAAACTTGAAGAAAGAAAAAATAAAAGGAAGCAAGCACAGAAGGGAAAAAAGCTTCTGTAAACAGAGCAAAAGACACAAAACACCCCCAGAACATCTCTATCATCGCCCCTCTTACCTTGCTTTGAATACAAGAAATTCCAGCCTTAGTGGTCCTGCTATGTTCTTCCCCCTAACTTGTCCCTAAAGTTCAGCTTTCTGTCAGAGTTTTTATAGTCTCTGCTGTAGGCTACAGACTCCAATCCCTGCCTTTGCTTTCTCTTACATCATTTCTAAAGATTTTCCACTGATCCTTGCCCTAAACCTTTCTCTGTCCTGCACTCTCACACACATACTTGCCTCACATTTGTTATATTTATTGCTTTGATCAAGATGATTGGGTTATAATTAAAGGTCTAGGTTTTTGTTGGTGGCTTTATTTTTTTCCTTTTTCTTTCAAGAGTCAACTGCTGTGGGAGGCAGATTTTCAGCAGCATCTCCAGTCCTCTAACCTCTCACGTCTGCAGTACAGAAACCTGGTGTCCTGATGCTTTTTTGGTGGTGTTTTTAACTTTATTTCTCAGTTACAACAGGAATAACTTTCGAAGGACTGCATTAACTTCAGGAAGAAATTAATTAGTGCATTTTAAGCAGATGACACTATTGTAATGTAAGCATAAGAAAAGGAGTGTGTTTTGTGAAGCAAGTCACAAGAATGGAAGTCTTTAAGACATTTCATTTCAGTTACAGAAATGATTGCAAAGTGTGAGCTATGAAGTTGCCTATCTTCCCTAAGCAGCATCAGGGGACCTATTTCTTTTCCTGTTTGCCTCACTAGAATAAGTCTATTGCCTCTTTTTTTAAAAAAAAATTCAGTTTTTAATTGATTCACACAGCAATTGCAGACCAGTTTTAGGGATATAAAATTCCAGACTGTGCAGGCATCTTAACAGTTAATTCATAGTGACTTTATTCTCTGAATAGATAGGCACAGTACTTTCAAAATAGTTTTTACTCCGACCTGCTAAAATCTCTTCCTACAAGCAATAGAGAGCAAAAGGAAATTTTAAATGCAACTTTGAGATAGGTGGGGAAAATCTGCCAGCCAGGGAGCAAAAGCTTTAATTTCATCATCTGTTTTGATCAGAATGATTAGAGAAAAGCAAGAGTTTAGTCATACTGTCCCACAGCTCATTTCTCAGATAAGGATGGCTGCAGAACTTTGCTGAGCTGTCCTAAAGCACCAAATCAGGTTAGATCATTGCAAAGCATGCTTTTGTCACACTGCCTGACTGAGGTATCAAGGGAAAAAAAGAATCAATGAAGAATGAGAGACTGATTTTGCACAACACATGAGCACAACACAAACGTACACCCCAGAGAACAAGGAGAGGCAAAGCAAGAATTTCTATAGCATTTGTCAGTACAGGCAGATACAGGAGCAAAGCGTGGCCGAGCGTGGTGCTGCACAAATAAGAACTAGCCACATGAGCACCCACACTGATGGCAGGCTGGAGCAGGCAGTTTGGGACCATTTTGCCGTTGTAGGGCACAGCATAACATTGATGACAGCTACAGAGATCCAAGTGGGCTCTGTGGATGCTAGAACAGGAGCAGAATCAAAAGCGTAGAGCCAAACAATGTCATACTGCTGAAACTCAGCTAAAAATGCTGCCACAGGAAGAGAACTGGACTAATGCTCTCTTTTATAATTCTACCTGCATTTAGACGGTGTCTTGTTGCTGGAATTCCAAGGACATTGTAGTACTTGACTGATGTCTATAAAACATGTGAGCAGGACCTCGTGGAAAAAAATTATAATCATGGCCTAAACACAAGATATTATTAGATTCATAGGATACATTTGCTACATACTACGAGGTGCTGCCGACTAGCTACTGCAGTTCTAGGCACTCGGTTTCTCTTTTTTCTGTTGAAAAGACACAAGGCAGCATGCACAGGCATGTACTCCTCTTGGGAGTTTTTACAAACCCTATCTCAAGCTCTTTAAGCAGGATCTCTGTAGGTCTCCATTCTGTTACCACATTGGATGAGGCTAGTAGGAGACATGGGCTGTGCCACTGACAGTAAGCTGATGACAGACAACGGAATGCTGGTAATGTGGTCATTTCAGTATTTCACAACACAGGGTGAAACATAGACAATGGCAGAGATTTACCTGGCCAGCACCTCACCAGAGTGAGCGGGACAGTGGGCTGCAGAAAAGTCTGGAGGAGAAATGCAACCATACTGTCATCTGCTTTGACTCCAATAGGATGTCTAAGACCTGGTATTAAAATTTGCTTTTAGGCTCTCCACTGATCAATGAGCCCACTCTGAGGTTGTGGCTTTTTCTTTTAGAAAAGTAACATGCACTTTTTCTATTTCAAAACCAATTTATCACCGTCCTCTCCCTACAAAAGCATACAATCTAAAAGATTTCAGAAATGGTTGCTGATGCACGCAGCTATCATCTCTGACTGGGAGGTATGGAAGACTCAGATCTGAGCAAGTGGTCATGTTAAGGGGCTGCTGCTGACCTTCAAATAGGATATATGTTACCAGCACACAGTGTTTTTCTTGGGGGAGGGTGGGGAAACAAACCAAAAATAAGAAAAAAGACTAGTGTGCTGGAGTGTTAACTTTTAATTTCCTGCTCTTAATTGACTAGATTTAACAACAATTTACAGATAAGTTTTTGACATTTTCTGGAGAAGGCTGTTAAGGAATACTTCCCAGATAATAAAAAAGGTTTATGGTGGTGACTTAGCTGGCAGAGTGCCCAAGAATCAGACATCCTCAGCACTGCTGTGGTTTAATTCTAATATAATTAAGTTAGGGCAACTAAGAGTTTGGAAAGAATCTTTATTGCCTTAACCATAAATGAATAAAAACATAATGTGATTTTCTCAACTATGAAGATAAAAAGAAGGAAATTGGAGGAGGTAAGGACACAACGCATGAAGCTTTTTTTGTTACAATTCAAAAGAAAGACAAACTTGCCTCCCTTCTGCTCTCATACTCTCACTAAGAAATTTCTGTAACTCTTTCAACACTAGTTTACAAATCAATTGAGCTGGGTCAATGTTTTCCTTAATTCCTTTAGTAGACAATTTCTTACTCAGAGAGCTGGAGTTAACAAAGGTTCACTTCTGTAGGTGTTGAGCAATCTTGCTCTTCATCATCCTTCCCTGTGGAAACTATATCTGGGTTTGCCAGACATCATCTTTAAAATCTGGTGAACACACATGCTTTCTGGTTTTCTTTATTGTACTTTTAATCTTTTTCTTCTCCCACTAAAGCATGACCACCACAGATTTTTCAGTCAATACATCAGAGGGAATTTCAGAAACCAAGCTAATTCCCACCTATTTTTTTGTGTAGATATACAAAGCCAGACAGCAGATGACTCACTGTAAAATAGAATTACACAAAAGAGATGCTGCATTAACAATGTGCATGCATGTTTTCCAACTGCAGGTACATTCTACCTTTGAAGGAAAAACTATGTTAAGACAGCTTTCTTTAAAATCTGCAAGATACCATAGGAGCTTTTGCTGTGTCACTTCTATTTATGATGACTCCTTGCAGCTAGATAGATTGCGAGAAGCAAAACCCACCAAGAGAAGGTAGCATATAAAACAGAAGACAGTAACATTGTTCAGGAATGTTAGGTTTTCTACTAGCAGTTTCTATATATGTATTTTTTAAAAGTCCTTTGCTAGAATTAAGTGCTTGTGACAGGTGCTGGGTCACGACATAGAAGAATCCATAAAAAGCACTCACAAAACAAATAAAAAATCTCCCAAAAAGTCAGTTTATTGAAATACAGGTTTTTTCTGTAACAGTCATGCTATGATGCAGAAGGATGTGCTGGGAAATATAAAAGACAATTTGTCTTTTCTGCCCATGGCACTAGTTTATGGCTTATAGTCCAAGATCTCCATGAGGAGTGAAGATGACCAAGAAGAGTGACAGGGCCTTTTGTGCTGTGGACACAGTCGTCCACAAGCTAAGGGCAACAAAACCACACAAAGAGGTCTCAAAGTACTAAGGAAATACTAATAATTCTGGGATAATATCAGCCTGGTCCTAATTCAAGCTGGTAAAATGGAAATGAAAATAAGTAGATTGTGTTTCCGTCCCCTCTAGCTATGCTATGTAGAGTCAACACTAAATGCAAAGATAAACTAAGAACCAGCCCCATCTTTCCAATGCTAAGAAGGAAGAGAGCAATTGGTGCTAATGTTTTCACACTGCCTCCCCAGTCAAAGACATGTGTCCTAATGTCACCTGTCACTAAAATAAACTCTTCTTGACCCATGACCCTTTGTGGCATGGCTCACAAAGCAGAGCAGCACGGTGTGCATCTTGGCTGCAGAGCACATGCTCCAGCTCCACAGCTAATTGCAAATGTGGCAATGTAGCATAGCACTGAGTGCACAGCGGCAGCTTAAATTTGAAGACATGCACACAAGAAGAAAATACTTGCTTGTGTTGAAATTCTGTCCTGGCTTTACACTTTTTTTCCCCACACAACTGATCACCATTTTCTGTGCAGAGCTGGGATGTGGAGTTTGGTTCATTGACACCAGGAAAAAGGATATGGAAGAATTAAAGAGGCAGCTAAGCAGCAAAATGGTAACAACAGCCTAAGGGGAAAGGGGAACGTGAGTTATATTCTTCAGACAGAAACCAGTGGTGTGGAAGCTGGGGACAGACACCCATGGACCACTCACAACATCCCAGGATGCTGCAGGAATTGTTGCCTTAGTTTCTCACCTGAAATGCAGGTAGAGGACTATAAGGTCATATGAAAGGTGGGGCTGGGCAGCTGTTTCTCCCTGGAAGCAATTTCTGCACCAAATTATGTTAATAAGGAAGGTACCACACTCACACCCCCCTCATTCCTGGTAAATCCATCCGTGGAATGGTGGCTTGTACAGCAGGACCATTCTGCGCTGGAAGACATCAAAGCAAGCTGCTAGTGTAAACCTGGAAGCTCAGAACAATTGATACTGACTGATTTGATTTCCTCTCCTGTTTTGGTCTGGTTTAAACATACTTATGGATTAGTTCCTGCAAGGGACAGCACAAACAAATGCTATACTAGAAATTAAGGTCTTTGGTATTTCTAAGAACTAAAGATCTCATGACAGTTTGCCTTGGCCAAATTCTACTACATTACTGGGTCACATTTGCTCTGTCACTTCAACTGGACAGAGACCTTTCCTTGTCAGACTCCGCACCTTTCTGCAGTGAATCTGTAATTTGTTAAACAGCTGCAGCATCGCAACCGGATTTATCCAGGATAATCCGGCAACCGTTTTCTACTGCAGCACAAACATTAATCAGTCAGTCATCGCCCTCTAGAGGTGACCACATTGCGGGTAGAGCTGATTTGGGTTTGCTGTATATGAGTTATCTGACAGACCAAGCGCTTCTGTATGCAGCAAGAGGAAGGTATTTGCTGATTAGAGTAGATCCATACACCGTTACAGGAAGAAATTACTGAGCGCTGAACTGTCAGCTCCTCGATTATTCCTTCCCTCTCTCACTTGGGAGGTCACCCAATTTGCAGCATTTTGTATTCATATATTTCTCAGTCATAGTACTGCAGAGAGAAGTGAAACACAGAAAGAGGACTATATGACACAGCTACAATGAAAAGCAGTAAAAATGACCCCCAGAATAAACTCTCTTCTTCTACAGCTTATTTTTTCTTCAGCAATGTGCATAAATTAAACCAGGGCACAACTGCATTAGTTGATTGTGCCCCTGCAAGCTGAATATATTATGACAAAAGCAGGAAGCCTTTATATATAAACACAACCATGCACTCTAATTTCTTTCCCTTGACTATATAATAAGAATTTTTTAAAGGAAGAATATAAAGAGTGATGAATAGCAAGTAACCCACAATATAACAAAGTGATGAATATACTGTTTCATGTGTGCAAAGACCTTGTTTGAATAGGTGGGTATTTATTTAAAGAGAAACTCTTCTGTGCAGAGAAAGACTCAGCACAGGTTCCTGGAGGCAGGAATAACTCATGGCCAGGTTTTCCCAGACATATCCTCTTTGCTCCAGCTGGAAATTCTGTCTAGGTGGAATTCAGCAATTTTTCACATTTTCTTCAGGCAGCCTGGCTGCATGCACTGCCTTGCCTACACAGGGAGGGATTCTCCAGGTATCCACAGAAATGTACAGACCATCTGCACATGTGCATCTCCATCTCCATACCTGAACATACATTTCTGTTGGCCACATTTAAACAAAAAAAAAAAAAGAGCAGAAGTCCAGAATCCCAGTAACCATTGAATTGAGAACATTACCCTGGGATTGAAGAGAGCTGTGCTCTGTTATAGAATCACAACATGGTGGAGACTGGAAGGGACCTCTAGAGATTGCCTAGTCCAACACCCATGCTCAAAGCAGGGTCAACTAAAACAGCTTGGTCAGGGATGTGTCGAGTTTTGAATAACTGCAAAGATGGAGACTCCACAACCTCTCTAGGCAGCCTGTCCATTGTTCTGTCACTGCTACAGTAAAAATAAACAAAATGAAACCCAAACCAAAATCTGATGCTTAAGTGGAATTTCCGGTATTCAGTTTGTGCTTGTTGCTTCTTGAACTTTTACTAGGCACCACTGAAAAGAGTCTAGCTCTGTTTTCTTTCTCTCCCATCAGGTTTTATAAGCATCATTAACTTTACCCCTGCTATACAACCCCAGCTTCAGCTCACATGTGCCAGATGCTCCAATATATGGTCCTTCCAGTATGTCCACGCCTCCCTCATACTGGGAAGTCCAGCACTCAAGATACATGCACACACTAACACAGTCTGGGATGCTGCTGGCCTACTTTGCTGTAAGGCTCACAGCCAGCTCACCCACCTCACCTTTTTTTTGAAAGCCACTTTCCAGACATTCATCCCTCAGCTTGTGTAGGTGCATGAGGTTAGCCTCAGCTTCACTTCTGCCTTCACTAGATGACCTTGGATTCAGCTCTCTGAGCCTTAGTGTCCAAAGTGATGATGCTACTGGCCTTCTTTTGTAAACAGATTTCAAACTTTGGTTGCCCGAGGTGGGTGCCCTTTTCATTTGTCCTTCATAGGTAATTACCTTATCACCCTCTGTCAGTATGTGGCAGCTCATATTGACAACGCTCTTTTCCATGTGGGCTTTTATAGCAGTCACTGTCCGGATGCCTAGGTACCTTAGATTTATTTACCTTCTTTGCTGCAGTGTCTTTTCTTTTGGAGCTTACACATGCACATGCACACACATCATTTTACTACACTATAGGTCTAGAAACTGAGGCAGAATACTGAGCACTGTATAGTATGCTATACCTAGGGGCTATAAAGTCCTGTTCAGAACATTATGACATGGAAAATGTCCTTTCATATTCCAGTTTTTCCTCCTGTGGCAGCTTTATCCTAGCCTAGCCTAGAAGCCAGGGAGAACCCCCAGTTTTGTTTCTATAGGGAGGGCAGGGCAGTGAACATTATCCAGTCCCTTCTGCATGGAACTGAACAATTTGTGCTGGATTAAAGCTGAGAGACTGCCAGCCTCAGGAAACTCAAGGTCCTAGCATTGCCTGCTTATTGTTACTGTGTGCTTCCTTGTCCTTCTCTGCATCATGCCACACACGGCCAGGTCCTTCCCTCTGTAAGCCAATGTTTGTCTTTCGTGAGGATCTCTGCCCTGAAACAAACTGGATTTCTTCATGGGTTTTCCTACCCCATTCAAAGTTACAGCGTCCAAGAACTTTGGAAATAAGCAATGATTCATATATTTTAACAACACCTTTAGGGTCAAAGAAGTACAATTATCCCCTGCCAAATTTCTAAGCCTAGTTCTAAAAGCACAGATTTGTCACAGCTTTGCAACGTAACTCTTTCTCTAGTCATATGCAGCAGAAAGCAGGTTTGTACCATGCAAAGCATTAAGTCACTATAACTACAGGCATTGCTGTTGGCATACTAATGGAGCTGCATAAATTGCTATTGATTTGTGAGAGCAAAGTAATCCTCTGGGCTTTGATTATTCACGCCAACCTGGGATATGTTCAAAACCCACATATTGCCCTCCCTGAGACGTGGCTGCTCTCTGGGCCTCTTCAGTGCCTCTCCCTGCCTGCCCCTTTGTCTTCACCTTCACAGAGGGCATCCACATCTTCTACAGGAACATTATTAGGAGAAGGGACAAAACCACCTTCCTTCCACTGGGTTGACCCATTTATCCCAGGTGCAAATCAACTGGATTGCCTCTGGGAAGAGGCTGGCCCTCTACTTCTGTAAGGGCAGAAGTAGTGGATTTGTGCTTACTTTACAATTAGACTTGGAACCCAGAAGCAAGCACATAATATAGTTTCTTATGTAACCATGTATTTATTTTGGTTACGTGCGGCTTCAAGACAAATCTGAAATGGTGCTGGACTGTGCTGCTGCCCTCAAAAGAAGTTTGTCAGCAGAGTAACAATAATGTTCTGCTGAAAATGATGTGCTGGGCTTTCTGGTCGGCTTTTAGGTTTGAATTCTTCTTTTCCACTTTGATATTTGAGCCTTCCCTTCAAAGCAAATCCTTCGAGTGTGTACATGGCTCTCCAAGCAATGGTCATGGGAGGACATAGAAAGGCCCAAAAAAAGATGCTGATGGCATCTGAAAATGATTTGCAATCTCTTAGCCGCATGAGCTCAGTCTCATTAACATAGTGATTTAAATACTGTGGATAGCTTTTCTGATGTTCTTTTAGAAATTTCTTATTGGAATTATTAGGCATCCAAAATATATTTAAAACCAACCAACTGGCGGAATGAAACAGAGCAGATAATACTGACTAAGCACTGCAAGCCATGGCTTTCAGCTCCAAATCAAGCACACTGCCACCAAGCACACAACCCAGATGACCAGATGGGAGAGGATCAGGAACTGGGCTACTGAACTGCATCATGTCACAGAAGTTTAGATCTCTCATCACAAGATGTTTCATGGGTCTGAAGCATCTACACTTCTCACAGCCCAGCTTTGCTGTAGTAAAGCCTAATTGTTAGAAGCAGGGTGTGCCCATTTCATTGGGATGAATTTGGTTCTCACTAGACCAAATAGGCAGCCAACAACCAGAAAATACAGCCAGCTACCAGCTGGTCCTGGTCTTCTCATCCTAAGCACAGGACTGGCTTTGATTCAGCCAGGTTATAAATGGAATAAATGCTCAATTAGGTCAACAGCCTGGACAGCAGAATGTGCTGTCATTGCACTGATGTCAGTGAAGCTCTCCATGATTTCACCAGTACTTACAAAACCAAAGGCTGGCTGCATAGAATGAAAGGTGAGAAAAATCAGACACTGCTTCTTCAAGGCATTTATCACACACAGTCAGTACCTGAAGCATCTCAGTCCTACCTTTCTTCCACCCCATTTCCATGTGGTTTCTTAGATCAAAGGATGTCTTTTATTATTCAGTGATTTTTTTCCCCCCTTCTCTTCACCTCAGGCAGGTCCCTCTAGTGCCACACAAATAACACAAGGTAAGCAACACTGTCCCCAGGGAGCAGCCAAGGTTAATAAGCAGCATTTGACACTTGACTGTAAACCTCTCCCTTTGCCTGGTATCTGCACAGGCTCTCAAGCCTTCAGGCAGCTGAGAACACCAACCCGTGTCTCCTCAGTTGCCTTCTGGACTATATGTGAAACACCCAGTGACACAAAAAAGAGTTTAAGCTAAATGTACAGCCACATAGTTAGAAAGCAGAGAAACCTCAGCCTGGAGCTGACAGCGACAGATGACTGTAGGTGCTCTGAGTGTTTGCTGCTCTTCACATTACCCAAATGTCAGGATTTTAAAGTGATGTTATTAAAGCACCACAGGAGTGCAAAGATCTGTGTAAACTGAGAGGATAATCACCATGCAAGCAGAGAATGAGCTGTTTAACTGTGTTGAAATTATGCTATTTGGTATCCCCCTAATTTGTCACATGACTTGATACACTAAAGAAAAACCATATTGCTTTTATGCTCTGGGTCCATGACAATTGCTTTTCCTGCAGCAGACAATGATTTGTAAAATGACTTTTCTTATTCCCAAACCACCCCAAATATTGCAAATTAGTTTCCACGAATTAGAAGTGGTTTAGAAATAACCTTGGCTTAGGGACTGGTACTGTTATGGGTTTTTTGCTGGGGGAAGACAGCTATTTCTAAATTAGTCTATTTTTACATTAATATTTCTTTTAGTGAAAAACAGCAGTAGAAGCAGTATTATTTCTGTTGCTTGTTCTGGAGCAAGACTGGTTCCTAGGAACCACAACTTTTTATCATCTGAACACAGGCATCCCTTGACATCTCTTCTATGCAGTGGACATAGAAGTATGTCCACTCTCTCCCCAGTCCTAAGCCCTAGTATCACTGTGGGTGCAGGGAGCAATCCCTTTTCTTCTCTGTGCTAGGTACTACCAGCAGAAATATATCAGACTTTATAACAGACAGCCTTGCATGGCAAAAACCTACAGCCCAGTATCATGGAATGGTTTTAGTTGGAAAGGACCTTAAAAATCATCGGTTCTAACCCCTCTGCCATGGGCAGAAGAAAGGGGACAATCTGTTCCTGGGTGGGCTTCACCCTCCAGTCTTTTTGCTACCAGCTGAATGTGCTAAAGAACTGAATGATAGAAACTATCCAGTTAAAATTATCTTTGGTAGTAAAAAATATTTTCCTTCCTAAAATAAAATTACCTTCCTAAAAACATTGATTCCAAGTAGCAGAGAGGTCACATAGACTAAGGCCTTTTTCATGATATTAACAATGGCTGAAAAAGATAAAGCTAGGAGTTCTCATTTCCCAGGAGCCTGTCAGCTGGCTATGAAATTGTTCTGTTCACTTCTGTTCACTGTAGCTCCGTGCTAGATTTCAATTCACTGTGCAGGATTTCAAACTGCAATACTTGGCTTAGATACTTAAGTCAGGAGCACTGATACTCAAAACCACAGGTGTTCAAGCTCAGATGGGTTGAAGAGCATCTTTCTGTAAAGGTCTACAATACAGATAGATTCAGAGTTGTCCCATCCCTGTCCAGTTCCGTTCAACCACATTCTGGTTTGAAGGGTACAGAAACACTGAAGAGCGAAAACTAAAGAAAAGTCCTCTCAGCCGCTATTATAGTCCCTTTGCTCCTCTTTCTACATTTTGGCTGCTCAATGCCTCCTACAATGAAGGCTTGATTTTACGACACACTAGAGATGGCAGCAACAGAGGAAGCAGGGAGGTCCTACCTGTGCTATACCAGTACTAGGTGTGACATTGCACTAGGTGCTGAGCACTTCCTCATCTGCAAACAGACCAGCTTAGACTGGTCTGGTTATAGGACTAGATAAAACATAGTCAAAGCTTTTGTTTCTGTAGTGAGGACCCAAATTCTGTGTCTTCTGAGTGTTCTGAGGACCCAAGCATTAATTTTTCTTGGTCATTTCACTGGGTTCTTCACACTTTGGAAGATCAAATGTGCAATTTTGGGGTTTTCAGAGAAATCACAAAAGTGATTTAATGGCTCACTTAAAAATTTTGAAAGAGTTATCCAACAGCTTATAGTGGATGGGCAGGGGGGGAGGTGTCAGGAAGAGGGGAAGCGAAAAGGAAAACAAATCAGGAGAGGCACAAGACCAAATTGTATTCCAAGCACACACAATGGAAAATGCAGACCACTGCCAGCAGGCTAATAATCCATATTCTTTCTATGCACCAACCTCTTCTAAGAAAAGGAAAGAATTTAAAAGAGCGTCAATGATAACTGTACACATTCTGGAAGCAAAACTGAAACAGCTGCCAGGAAAAATCACCCTTCTTGTTACAGAGCCTTTAACATGTTCCCTTTCCCTTTTGCCTGGACATCAGAAAAAGGGAGAGAGAGTGAATGCTTCTTGCCTGCAATGTAGTCAGCCTTCAGCACAGCAGAATTATGGACACTAAATCTGAGTGTGAGTTTGGCAGGAGAGATGTGCATTACTGGAAAAGCCCCTGAAGCACACCAAACGTGGGCACCCAGGTAGGCACAGCAGCTTTCTGGAGAGCATGTGAACAGAGCCAGGATTATACCTAAGGAAGTTCCAAAGTGTAGGTCACTTGCTCCTTCCCTCCCACAATCAATGCACTGCTTTAGGTACTGCCCTCCAAAGAGCTGGGAATTAAGGAAATCATCCTCAATGCTTTTTAAAAAATCACAGACTTCACTGTTTTCGCATGCTCCAGATGGCTGTAGTAGCAACAGCAGATTCACTGAAATACTGACAGCTAAATTGACAGATAACATAAATGTGTGCAGGGTTTATTTTCTCTTGTTCTTTATACAGCTATGTTCTCAGACATGCACTCTGCATTATACTTCTCCGTTTGTGGTGTTCAATACCTACCCTTTGCCCCAGTGAAATGAAAGTCCTGTTCGTTTTGCACACCCTTTTCACACCAGTTTTGTTTAGACACTTTTTCTGGCCAGCTTACACCCTGATTAGGTCTGATCTGCACAGGTAAACAAGATCGCAAAATCTGTCCCAAAAATTGCCAATAGAGGATATTCTTGCCTACTCCAGCTTTGCATTGGGCCCGTTTGCCACAGTCATTGCAGGGTTGAGGTAGTGTCAGTACTCCGAGCAATGAACTTGATATTCTTAAGTGCTGATGAAAATCCTAAGAAATTCACTGAAATCAATGGAGATGTTCCAGATGAGGGAGTTACATGGCTCAACAAATATAATGGAATAAAAACCACTCACAGATGTGGAAGATGTTGTCCAGATGATTAAGCTAGCCTGGTGTCTGTCATGAACACATCCCTTGACACCCATACAAAAACCTTTTGCACTGCAGCTTTAGCCCATGACACTTATCTCCCTGTCACCAGCCCAAAATTGCTGACCTTCGTTGGCTCATGCTGACTTTCACTAGGTGAAAGCTTAACCACTAATAATACCTAGAAAACACGTATGGGGAGATGTTCAGCAACGGTACCCGAAGTGCCACAGCTAGTGAGCTGCACAATGAGCCCCACCAGCAGGGTCAGAGGGGATGTTTAGGGCTGGGGCTGACCTCCCCCTGCACTGGGAAAGGTTGAATGATAAACCAGCAAAATAAGTAAAAGTTTCCTTTCCTCTCATAGTATTATTTTGGTGTTACAGCTTCTTTTTCTCAGTAGCATTTACATTGGTGTAGCTGAAATGAAGATGTCATCCAGGAGAATGAGAGGACTCTGAGACCAGCTGAAATCAGAGGAAATACTGCTCCCAGTGGGGCAAGTCAGCACAAATACCCTGAAAGTGGAGACAAATCATCATACAGAACTGCACAGATGTTCACAATGACTTTAAATCAACTAAACTTTCCAGCAGTTAAGAATTTGGCCAATAACCTTGGCTGGAGCTGAGCTGACCTATGTCAAGCCTTACAAGTCCTGTACAAGTCTTCAACAGAGTGCTGGACCCGTCTGCACTGAGCATGACAGGTAAGCTGCTGATGGAATAGAGTCTGAAGTCAAAGCAAGTAGGTCCAAACAGAAACCAGAGATTTGGCTGCAGCTGCAAAAGAAAGGATATCCTGAGTTAGGCTTTTAACTATCAGCCAGCTTTGGACAAGTGCACCTGGACTAAAGAGGTTAGCTGGTGGGCCCTCTCATTTCTTCAGAGAACAAACATCTGGATGCAATGTACACACCTTGCTCAGATTTGTCTATCAAAACATTAGTCCAGCATGACAAAACAAATTACAAGCCCAAGTCACTGGCCATGGGGCTGCTGAAACCAGGCCTTTTGGCTACTTTAGGGAGTTTACTAGTTGTGTATAAATAAACATGGAAGGCTCCAATACTACAGCAGTTTAACAAAGTGCTAGAATCCCTTCTGAAATGTTTATGAGGTGAAAATAAGTAAGCAACCTCCACAAAACCAACATTTTTCAATTTATGAGGCTTCTCATCTCGCAACGTCTGTTATTTTACATGAAGATTTGAATATAAAAACTGCCTTTCTGAGCTATGCAGATGAGAAGGCTGCTGGAATTCTGGGCTGACATCCCAGGAACCACAATAGATTGCCTGGTATTCACAGTCGAGTTTTCTAATAAGGTGGTACACATTTCCAAAATGCCACTGCACAAGTGGCCATTGGTGGAGTTATTTTAAGGCAGCGGTTCAGGAAGGCGCTTAGACTTGTTGTGCCTGTTCATGAATTGACAGACATGCATTCCTTGAGTTTTCTTAAGACCCTGCTGTGAAGAGAGATTTTAATGGCAAAGACAGATCCAGGATCACTTACTGGAAGAGATTTTTATCACTTGATTTTCTTCTCTTTGCACTGGTATCAATTAGGGGAAAAAAAAAACCCCAGTTAAAAATACAAGGAGTTAGTCCAGGACAAAAGCAGAGCGAAGCCTGAACTGAGCCATATAAAGCAGCTTCTGCCTTAGAGCAGTGGTATTTTTCACTGATAATCTGCACCAGAATGAAAGGAAATGACCAGGTATACCATCCCTATCTATGAAAGCTCCTTCATCTCCCTTTCAAACATCATGTATTCAGGAACAGTTCTGAGGCAGATGCATTACAAATGCAGCCTGGTTGGTGGGTGCCATGAACAGTGTTTATACAGTCAGGCAGTGATCTGAAAGGCATTTCCAAAGAATCTCTTTTGTTCCTTACTTCAAGACTCTGGAAGGCATATGTCTTCATTCCATCATCCCTCAGCTCCTTTCTCTGGGAATCTGACTAATCTCTTTGGTTTTTGCCTTCATTTCTCTTCCTTGACCACTTTCAAAATTTGATTCAATGCTCATGGAAGTTGCTACTGTGGGCGACTGATTCCCTTTTTCCTACCAGAGCTGTGCTTCGCTGCTACTAAATCTTTAAAAAAGATGCATATGAAGGTCAAAACATTTATGTTCTTTACGTGCGAGGTAGAAAACCCAAGCAACCTGCTTTTATCTTCACATCTGGCTAAATAGAAGGTAGCACTGCTGCTGCCTGCTCTTCTTTATGCCCAAAACAGATAGCAATGCTGAGCAACCCAGGTCAGAAATGAGAATGGTATGCCTTCGGTCACATCAAGCTTTGAGATTTCAGGGGGCAGCTAAAACCCAAGGTGTAATGAAAGTGTTACCCAGGTCCTGCAGTTTGTGAGCAGAAGTCACAAGCCCTGAGGCATGGAAGAAAGCAAAATACCCTAAGGGTCATAACCAAGGGATGTTCAGAGGGTGCTGTAGCGCAAAGGTAAAACCCAGCCAAACAAAACATGTTTCTGAAGTTAACGTGTCCACAGCCTTCACAGGGAGAAGGTTAATTCACTTTGGACAGTTATGTGAGTATGCTCTGAACCTGCGATGATGGTGTTTCGAATTAGACTGCTGCCTTTCCTGAACCTACACCTGTCAGCAATGACACCTCAGCTCATACACATGGGGTGGCTGCACAAGGAATGCGCAAGGAATGGTGTCAACACGGACCTGTCTGTCAGGAGCATTATGTTGTGTGACTATATGCAGGGGGATTTCTCGGTCTCCAAGAGGGCTCTATGAAGACAAACCTAATCTTCTGAGGCTCATGTTACTGAGTGACTTAAGAGAACAGAGTTTATAACAGCATTGCCCAGCAAAGATCCTGTGCATGTTGATACACTGTAACTACTCCCACAGAGATAAGCAATTTCTTTTACTTCACAATCAAATCTTCTCTAATTATTTCTACTGCCTACTTTTTGCATTACTTCAAAACTTTGCCCCTGAACTGAAACCCTATTGAGTTGGACCCCTCTGTAACAGTTCCACAGCATCGGTAGGTAAGGGAAGAGTGACTGACGTCTACCTGGACTTGCGAAAGGCATTTGACATTGTTCTGCATGGCATCCTTGCATCTAAATTGGAAAGGCATGGATTTGACAGGTGGACCAGTGGGTAGGGAATTGGTTGGTTGCTTGGTAGCACTCAGAGGTTGTGGTCAAAAACTCAATGTCCAAGTGGAGATCAGTGATAAGTTTGAGTGGTGACCTCATAGCAGCCTTCCAGTATCTGAAGGGGGCCTACAAGGATACCAGAGAGGGACTCTTCATCAGAGACTGTAGTGACAGGACAAGGGGTAATGGGTTAAAACTTAAACAAGGGAAGTTTAGATTGGATATATGGAAGAAGTTCCTTACTGTTAGGGTGGTGAGGCACTGGAACAGGTTCCCCAAAGAAATGGTAAATGCTTCATCCCTGGCAGTGCTCAAGGCCAGGTTGGACAGAGCCTTGTGTGACATGGTCTAGTGTGAGGTGTCCCTGCCCATGGCAGGGTGGTTACAACTAGATGATCTTGAGGTCCTTTTAAACCTTAACTATTCTATGATTCAAGGAGTGTCATTCCTCAGGGGTCAGTATTGCATGGGGCTTTGAGTGACCTGCTCTAATGGAAGGTGTCCCTGCATGTGGCAGTGGCGGTGAAACTAGATAATCTTTAAGGTGCCTTCCAACCCAAACCAGTCTATGATTCTATGAAATCAGTTATAGTTTTTCCCAGCTGTGACTAACACCAATAAAATAAAGTTAAATCTGTAAAACTCTGCAAGCTTCCTATTTGTCCAATACTCTAAGACTTTAATATGCTAAATTTTAAGTGAACCTTGAGGTATCTGCTGTTGTCCCTTAAAAATACTGAAAATCATTTTATGTCTTTTTTTTTCCCCATTACTCAGTATTTTATCATTCTTTCCTGACTACTCAACTTCTGTAAGAACATTTTGTGACTGACTTTGTCGTAGTGTGCTGTAAACAAATTGAATCAGCTAGATCTCCTTGAATTATTGTTTTCCAACAAAGAAAAGACAATTAATTGTCATTTATTGAAGAAAGTGCTTTAAAATTTGCTCTGGTGAAGCTCCCACCTGTGCAAGTGTAAACCTTGACTGTCCTCTACTATGGAAAAGAAGACAGAAACAGTGAACCTGCAGCTTGTTATATATTCTTCATATTCATGGAAATGACGGCAGGAGACATGAGCTTTGGTAAATGAAGACCCATGTCACACCTAGACTCAAATATCCCATGTGTAGGGTCACATTTGGTATTGTAATAATGCAGCAGCAGCAGAGGAAAGAACTCCCTCGCATCCCTTCCTGTGCCCTGCCACCCTATATATTTTTTCCTGAAAAATTTATATCCTACATTTTTATCGCATGTAAAATAACCTTCTTGTCTCCCTTTATCCCTCCTTCTACTGCACTTCTGGGGATTTTGTCTTTCTTCTGTTCTCTCAAGAAATTTAACAGAAAGAGACTGGAGAATAAATAACAAAAATAACACACTGAAAGGTAAAACAATAGCTGCAGGGACAGTGTAAAGGAACATAATAGGACTATTTTCATTCCTTTCCTATCAAATGAAATCTCCTATTTGTGTTATTATTTTTTTTCTTTTATATTGGGGAAAAATCATCATCCCTATCTGAAGGAATAAAATCTCCTGGCACACTTTAGAGTTCCCCCTTATTGGTAAACTAGGATTGAAATGTCCCAGTGAAAGCTGCTAAGATCTTACAGCTGACTCTTAGGAACTTCTGAGAACCCCATCTCTCACAAAGATATCCACTACCTTTACAGCTGGAAATGTTAAACTGACTCAGCAAAGAAGCTATTGCTCTGGAATAGATTAAACAGGATCAGAGAAGAGGAGTCTTAGGAGGCCCCAGTTACCATCTCTGGGGCAGAAGGTGCTTTATCTTGTGGCAAGGTGACAGGTGCACTGTCATGGAGTCCCTTCTCCTCCTCCATTCAGATGTTGTCATATCTGCCTGACAATTCTATAGCAGCAATCTAAGTGCCATAGAAGCCACTGAGACCCTTTCATGAAGAACTATTTGGAAAAAGGAATTTCTGGTCTGTGAGAAACTCCAACATTTTGAACTTTGTTTTTCTTCAAATGTAAATGAGAAGCCAAAATTCCATGGGCCATGTGGAATGGATCTCACAGACAGGAACAGTGGGAAGGAATGGAGAAGATTAAGAAATCCTATTTTGAAAGGAAAAAAAAAAAAAAAAAAAAAGATAAAATCTTGCTGATACTTTTTTGATGAACTTTGCTACATACTAACTTCAGTGAGGACCAAACCGGACCCCAGAGAAAAACCACAAAGCCTGCAGCTCACCAGCAACCTGGGAGAGGTGTATGAAAAAGAATCAAACAACTGATGATCAGTCAAGGTTGACAGAAGCACTCTGATAAGCAAGTTATTTTCAGATTGGCCATACATTTTAAACAGTTCACATATATTCAGTATTTACTGACAACTATAAAACTCAAGAGATCCAGCAAAGCATTTAAGTATGGTTTTCAATTTCAGAATATGTATCCCCACTGAAAATATTTACTCAAGCATGTACAGTTAGACATTTACTTAATTGTTTTCCTGGAACAGTTCCTATTCATTCTTTAGCCCAGGAACATTATTTTTACATCTGATGCAACACCCTACTGATTTCTAAGCAAGTCTCAGTATCACTGTCAGTCAGCTTTGGGTCTGCTATTCAGTGTTTTGGCCAAAATCTGTTGATCCTTGGTAGCTGAAGTCAGCCCTTTAAAGTTACATACGTAAAAGGTACTTATCTTTCACTGAAACAGTTTACTTGATCACTGATCTTGAGCATCTGCTGCACTCTTTTACATGACCCACAAAATTTTTGAATACTCATGGTCATAGCAATGTGCATGTTCCTGACGATCCTGACTTCCATTTTCTCTTTTCTGTACTATGAAGTGGCTCAGGATGCTCAAAGAAAACTGATAACATTTTTAACTTGAGAAAAATAAGCTTTACATATCAATCTAGAAAGGGCAGACAATAATTAGAAGACAGTTTGCTACTGACAATCAGGTTTTCAAGGTATTAAGGAACGGCTTAGAAAAATTTGAGATGAAGGTGGTGAGATAGAGTGTCTGGCCAGAAAAAGTGTAGAGAATGTTGAGTGTAAATAAATAAAAGAGATGCACACAAGAAGAAACAATCTTAAATACTTCTGCTCTGCTTACGTAGCAAAGGGCTGATTATTCCTATTCCAAAATGAGAACCAAGAGGGGATTTGGCAGGGCCTGGCTTTCAAAATTATTGCTTCCAATATAACAGCTTGAGATCTTAAATTGAAAATTACAGGAAGTAGGCTCAAAAAATAGAAAGGACCTCTTTACAACCAGTGTGTATTTAAACCGTGGATCTCATCACCAAATTATATACTAGATACCAAAAGCTTACACAGATTCATAAACAAAGTCACCAAGGAAAATCCTTCAAGGACTGTTAAGTACAAAATATTGTGTCTGGTTCTAAAATCTCTCAGCCACAAATTGTTGGAAGCTGTGAGAGTATTTGAAGGAAGTGTCAAATATGCTTGCAGTACTGGCTGCTGTCAGAGTGAGTATCCTGAGCTAGACAGACGTCTAGTCTGACCTGGTATGACTGTTCTTGCATTTTTAGATCACATTTTCCTGTTTCCTTGTTGTCAGGAAAGCCTAAAAAGATTTACTGAAAAGATCATAACATTTACATACACATTCCATATTTTGTTTGAGAGTTGACATGGAAAATTCCAACCTAAAGACTTAAAGCATAGAAAATTTATAAGCAGTCAAAGATAATTAAATGCTAAATGTTTACGTCTTAAATAAGAGACAGAGATATCACCTCTATCTTTAATTCAAAAAATATATTGAGTTTAAAACAGTAGTAGATATCAGCATTTTGGGTAATATA
Source organism: Loriculus beryllinus (assembly GCA_039877255.1). Classification (NCBI taxonomy): domain Eukaryota; kingdom Metazoa; phylum Chordata; class Aves; order Psittaciformes; family Psittacidae; genus Loriculus; species Loriculus beryllinus. The sequence continues at coordinate 30,177 of JBCJKH010046179.1, read as the reverse complement.
CAATACAATAATTATATAACTACCCTTGAAGTAAACTTCGTATACTGAAGAAAATCAGAACTCAAATATGCTGAGATACAAAAACACATATATATAATGCATCCAGACAGAGTATGGTAATATTTGCAATGTTTCCCACAGTCTAAAAGACTCTCGTGGTTTTAGAGTTACTTTTTACAGTTAAAATAGAGAAGCCTAGTAAACCTGATAATATTCATCAGTTTGTTTGGAATTTTTTGTGTGCACACATTCATGCGATATCTTTGTTGGAGCGACCAGCATCAATTAAATCTAACTGCTTTCCCTGTGGATGTAAATCATGCCTGGATACTATATTAATATATTACTATATATAGTTTGTTTATCATTCATTCTTTTCAGCAGTTACACCTTTTCCATGTAGTTAAGAATAGAAGCTACCCTTGTTCTCTAGCACAACTTCTACCACGAAAGCATCAGAAGAAAGTAATTACATTTAGCAGACACCACCCTTGTTTAATGGTGTATAAATATCCTGGTGCCAGTCCTATGCTTGGCATGCAAGATTGAATATATTAAACATCTGCAGCTCTACTAAACACCAGTGAAATGCTGGAGGAGGTATGATTATGATAACCATAGACAAGCACAGAAGAGATGGAAACAGTAATGACGGAAAAACATTGTTTAGAATAACATCTAATCATAGAATGATGTTTCAAAAGTAAGCATAGGGAAAATGATGTTGGAAACATTTCCTAATGGGGAGACCTAATAGGCTGTGGAACAATCACCCAAGGGAGATGGAGGAAGTCCTTCTGACTGATTCATTTCTTTCTGGACTGGGCAAAGTGTTAAGCACACTACAGGGAAAATAAAAGTGTACTGGCAATGGAAAGACTACCAGGTCTACTGCCCAGAAGCCTAAGACATTTCTGTTCTCAACAGTAGCAGTTTTGTTCAGAACCAAACCAAACTCACCAGAAACCTTTTTAACTGTGTGTGAAGAGATGAGTGGCTTCTGTAGTTTCTCCCATCTCTTTCTCAAATGTAACATATTTACATATATTAATAACTCCTCCTTAAATTGCATCTCCAGAAGAGAGTTCCCTCCTGGCATGTTTCCAGATCTGCAGTCACATATTGCCTTTGTCTATCTGATGCGATGTGGCAGGAACGGATGCAGCTTTATCGGAAACTTGTCCTGATCAGGCTCCTGCCAAGCATGACTAGTTTAATGTGACAGATTATAAAATGAAAGGAGAGTGAAAATAGAGGAATAACAAGTGCCAAGGAAAGATGATATTCTCCACACATTTCTGCATTTATTGACCTTTTCTTGTTCGATATACCATTAACTTGCCCAGATTTATGGCTTGAGATGACAAGCAAGTTACTGAGTGCACTGTTTAGGTCACTGATGATGTTATGAACTCTACTGGAAACTGATTTCATTCAACAAAAGTATGCAACTTGACATTTGATATAGAAAATATCTAACTAATATTTTTAATTGCTCCTTCTACAATTCCTTTGTAATTACTGAGATCTTTTTAGTAACTTCTTAGGGGCTTAAAACATCTCTGAGAAAGTTGCATATGGGGTACCAACATGCAATACATACCATTCACGCTGAAAAGTCATCATATGTGAGTGCAGTTTGGCACCAGTGTACACAAATTTATAAATCGGTCTGCAGAGAAGCAGTACTCTATTCTGAAGTTTCTAGAAGGCTCATTTGGATTGCTTCTTTCAGCAACTTCTATATCAAGTTTTTAGTCATAAACTGGATATAAGTTGTTGCTTGTTAATGGGTAAAATACTACCTCTTGGACTTGATCCAGAATGAAAATAAAGAACCTAACTACTGCTGATCAGCAGAAACAGTCCAACATATAGGACACAGCCTGAGCAAAGCTCTGCTTTGTGTTCTGATCAGTTCATAAACAGTATGAACTGATGCAATTGTCTACAATAGGGCAAGCAAGATTTTATAACCCTCAGACCTATATATCTGAGGGAAAAAGCTACACTATACTTAACCCTTTTTCTGGCCACAAGGATGAGAGGGAAGAGAATCAAAAGGGTAGAAGTGAGAAAACTCATGGACTGAGACAAGAACAGTTTAATAACTGATATAAAATAATAAACATAAATTGCAATGACAAGGAAAATAAGAAGAGTGAGAAATAAAACCCAAAACAGACAAGTGATGCAAATGAAAACAATTGCTCACCACCAACTAATGCTCCCCATTCCCTGAGCAGCAGGCTGCTCCAGCCCACCTTCCACCTAATTTTCTTTCTGAGCATGATGTGATACGGTCTGGAATATCCCTTGGATCATTTGGAGTCAGTTGTCCCAATTGTGTCCCCTCCCAACTCTTTGTGCAGCTAGCCTCCTCACTGGTGGGACAATACGAGGAACATAGAAGCCCTTGACTCTGCTCAGCAGTAAAACATCTTTGAATTGTCAACACTGCTTCCAAATCCAAAACATAGCCCCATACTAGCTACTACGAAGAAAATTAACCCTACTGCAGCCAAACCAGCACAACTACATTAGTTAAAGAAATGTAATTCCAACAATATACAGGATCCCTACCACTGGAAATGAGGTAAGAATTTGATTGTAGTTCAACTGTAGCGTATTGGAGCTATCAAAACATCTATCCCATTAACACACTTCCAGGCTAAAGCAGCTGTCTCCTAAGAAGCTCCTCTTCCACCTGGTAATGCTTTACAGACACAAGCACTTGAAGGAAAATAATTGTCATGCATGTTTATAACAAACTCAGAACACAGGGCCCTGAGCTCAGTTGGGATTAACATCACATGAATTAATACAGCAAGCCTGACTGATATAAAGCTGATCTGAATGAGATCAGGCTGGCCTGGTTTATCTCTTCTGTCAGCTAGATGCAAAGACCTTGGTAGACATCACACGCATCCTTGTCCCTGATTCCACAGGAACAGGAACTCATCCCAAGAGAAGTGGGTTATGAAAGGCTGCCCCTCTTTGCACTGAGTTAGCCAGTGGCTCAGTGCAGCTACAGCTGTAGAGAAACCTTATCCAAACCTTATCCATCATGGCTGCAAAAGGGATCGTCTGCCCCAGCCACACTTCTCCTGGTAGGTGTTTTCTAGACTCTTACAAGAAGGGTGCATGTGTCATTTACAACCTTCAAAGAGTTAAATGCAATGATCAGCCACTAGCCCTGCACTCAGGTCTGTTGCACTTTAATCTCTGTAGCTGTGTAATGTGGCTTGTCATTTGTTTGAGTGCAGCAAGAAGAGCTGTCTAAACTCTAGAACTCTTGTGACTGATGACAGTTCCATGCAGCTCTTGTTTTCCTCACATTGCAAGACCTGGCTGGCTTTGGCACATCCTGCCTAACTGCTGCTGAGCGATGAGGAAATATTTGCCTTGAGACAGAGCACTAAACTCCTCCTCTGTGGTTAGAAGAGATGCAGCTTTCTCCATGGTGGGGTGGAGATTAAATGGAACCGTTACCTCCATTTTCCACCTTTGCCGCAGTAATTACTTTCCCTTGTGCCCCTCACTGGTCAAACGAGCAAAGGAAATATTCTGGGAACAGCGAGGATTTTGAACACTGTGTAACATGAGCACATTGGCTTTTGGAAAAGGGATTGGCTCTGTATATGTATGAGTGGAGAAAGTCTGCTATTCAACCTTGAGATGAGAAATTAATTGCTATGACTGTGCCCCTCCTCTTTACCATGTATACAGCTGGCAAGCTCTAGTTCATGGCCACCATGTGAGGGCAGCATTCAATTCTGGGCTTTTTTATGCCCTATACTTCAAACCAATGCTCTGTACTTCGAAGAAATACTACTTGCAGGGCCAAATAGGTCCCTCTACCTCCACTAAAAGACAAGGGCTTTAATAGACAGCACAGATTTTACTTCTCTGTGTGGAAAGTTGAAGGCATAAAGCCAATCTTACATGACAGATGCAGAAGACCTAAGTGTTCATAAGAAGCTAAGCTCTGTTTCACCCCGCAGCAGGGAACTGGAGACTGTTACACCTGTTTGTTGGTCTGTTTGTCCATGGTCATGTGCATTCTGTGAAAGTCTTAATACCTGAACTAATATACCAGCATGGTAGGAAACCCCGTGCAATCAGGTTTGCAAGGACTCATAGAATCCAAGGAAACTAGACCATGAGATATCTTATTATCCTTAGTTTCTGAGCCGCAGAGAATTACCGTACCTGACCTGCAGTTTTAAGCAAAACACAAGATTAGATTATCACTCACTGTGGTCCCAAAAAGAGGTCAAAGCGCTACCGTGTCAGAAGCTGTGTAAAGAGAACAGAAAGACCTTCTTTTGTCCCACAGCCTTACAATCAAAGGATTTGGGCATAGTCAAATTAACAATACATTAAACTGACTATAGCATTTTTTGTTTGTGCTTAGCTTATAACAGGACCTGGTTAACTTTCCCTCACTGCAGACTAAGCTGAACTATTTAACATCCCCACTGTCCCAGGCTTGGAGTGCACTGGGCAAACAGCATGCGGAAACATGTTGAATTCTGGAAGGCAAATGCATGTCTGGGTATGTACACATACAGACAGACAGACAATAACACGTACAGGATGTAAGTGTTGCATTAGGGACATTGCCCATGTGGCAGAAAGCAAGCAGAAAGCCAGAGAAGTGTCTGAAACTGGCATAGTGGCTGCAACCTTGTTCAAGAGTAGAGAAGACATGACTTAGCCTCCTGGTTTACCAGAGCCTGAGCCTTGCCAGCTCCTGGACTGGTTCCAGGCTGAAAAGCCAGTGTGGTGACTTGCCTTTTCTGCCTGGCAAAGGGACAGTATTTCCTTGCTGCTGCTGCTGCTGCTGGAGACAAGGCCTCTGAAGAAAGGAAGGACACACTTTCTTTAGGGCCACAAAAGAAAGACCTTCCCTTTCTTTAGGGACACAAGCAGCTACATTACATGACTCATCTGGATCCAGAAGACATAGCACGGCATTTGAGTTAGGAGTTCTGCTAACTACAGCACCAAGATAAAGGAACTGAGCTGCATCTTTTTACAATACCGCATGTGCCTTACAATGGATAACCTTCTTGCCGTACCCACATTACAGATGGAAAAGACCTCTGTTTTAAGGCTCCTGCTCAAGCTCTAAATGCCACACAACTTCGAATTTGCTCAGATCTTCAGTTAATGTCAATCAGCACAGGTCTACTGAAGCCTGACTCATCAACACTGGGTCTGTTACTGTCACAGAAGAAAGGTAATACTTATCTCATAATGATGCCAGCAGCAGAAAAAGACGTATTTTTCTATGTTTTGCACAAACTTAAATTATTTTTCAGAGTTACCACATACCTTTGTTGGCACAAATCCTTCAACTATGCCACACTCTCAGTGATGCACTCCAAACTGTTTAGCTGAAGTGATGTTATACAAAGAAATACTGCAATTTCAGGAAAACTGAGGTTGACATGAAATTAAAGTCCGAGAGAAATTGCAGATCTGTTAGGAAGCAGAGAAAGGGTTCTTTGGAGTCTCAAGGCTGGGCAGATGCAGTGCTTAATAGCTGAGTGCCACATGGTATAACTTTATTAGCCTCTCTCATATCACCATATTCAGTGTTTCTTTCCCAGGCTGAGGAGTCTCAGTCTGTCCCATCAACCCTTCTAAAGGAAGTGTTGTGCTCATCTGGTCATCTTTAGTACTTTTCTCTAAAGGTTACAGTGGCTGCTGGACCCTGGCATCACAGGGGTGCCTGCAGCAAGCCACTGAGGAGTGACACAACTCTTTTACCGCTTCAGTGTTGCTGTCAGGGAAGGGTCTGTGGGAGAGATGGAATTCACAGTTATGCACTGTGAATACAGTGAAAGTGCCATAAAGACTTCAAGCACAGAAACAGAGTGCACTACCCCACGTAGTAGCTGAACTATGTGTTAGTGCCTTGGGTGCCTTTGGAGCTCTTCAGAGAAGGAATGCCTCCTTACTAAAACAGTCACAGGACACTTCTTCAGTGGAGGTGGAGGAGAGGAATGTTAACACCTCCTGTTATATAAAAAATGCTTCAATCATCAAAATATTTGGTTAGAATTAGAGGTAGGAAGCTTCAAACAGGTAACTTTAAGATTCCTTTCTAGGCAGAGTTCAGGTTTGCTTAGGATTGCTCTGGTCTGGATATCACTGAACTGGCAGATTTCTTGAAAGAGCTGTAAAGGGAAAATATAATTCACAGTACCAGAAAAGTATCATTCTCTGTGTTGTCTTCCAGAAGCTGAAGGGCTACGATTTTATTATAAAACTGCTGTTGCGAGACCACAGAGTAATATGCTGACATTTTGAGCTGTATTTAAACCTAATATGTATTTTTAAAACTACATTAATGTTCCATCATAAACTGATACTGGTCAGAACAAGTCACTATTGCCACTGTGACTGCACTTGAACTTAAAATGGAAAAGGCTTTACTATGCAGAGCATTGCAAAAAGCCTTTTGTCTTCATCAGGGTCTGTCTAGGGTTTTGCAACAGTGCCAGTCGCTCTAATTTCTGACCATCTCTCTCTACAGGGAGACTACAAAGCAAGTTGCCAGTACGGCTTCTGGAAGCTTCAGTTTTTTTCCTGTCTCCATCTACAGGGACTACTGGCTCACTAGCTACAGAGAAAGGATACACAACATTAGGGACTGCAGTGTAGGAAGAAACCCAGCCCTTACTCAGATGCCTTGTCAAAAAAGGAAGCTCTTGCTGCATTTCATAAAGGTGATCGGACTCTCTATTGGCCTTTTATAGCAGTTTTTCTGCCCTGCGAGTACTTTAATTCTGTTTTCTTTGCTCTGTCTCATCTGCTCTGTCTACACCAGCCAGGACAATCTGGTGGCATGGTACCCAATGGGAGCTCACGTGGTCAGAATAGGTAGAAAGAACAGAAAAACAATTTGTTAGAAATAAGATTGTGCAGAACTGAGAAGACTTTATTCCTAGTACTGAACAGCCACAGGGACACATCTTTTTCCTTTGCTACATATTTCAAGGTGCCCTCTATATGCATTCTCACACACAGATTTCAGAGTACGTATTTCTGAGAGATATTGCTTATTTATCCCATATTAAAGGCATGAGAACTAAGCCAGGAATTACACTAATTCTCCTGTGTTCTCTACAGATACATACAAAAAAATTGGTTGACACCCAAAACAGCCTGCTTTGGGGAGCTACACAGTTCAGGCTGGTAGAAGGCCTCCCCCTATTTGTGTAGGGTCAGACAGGTATATGATCTCAAGCAGGTACATGATCTCCTGGATCAGAAACTGTCTACTGGTTGTGCAACTATACAATGAGATCTTGGCTGACAAGTAGGGTGCCGGGACAATATAGCAATCAAGGTACAACAATAAATACATACGAAATGCTCAGGCCACTGTAACAATTATGTATATAATAAAAAAAAGCTAATTATCTTATAAAGCTTCCTATTCCTTATTGTTTAGTCATTAATCCTGAAATATAAAACGGATGTTCCTAATTGAAACATAAAAGTAATATAAAAGGCAATAACATGGACACTTTCATTATATGCAGAAAGGAAAAACACAGAATTAGAAGAGGCTTGAAAACCACATCCAAGAAATGTTTCTGAAGAAACCATAGATGTTGTCTGGATTGCTGTCATTTCTATTAATATGTTATGACATTCATATTTTAGTACGCCCAACAATTTCAGACAGGGAACAGAACTTCACTGAACAATGTGTACACACACCTATCAAAGCAAGATAGGCCCTGGACATCAGTCTTATCCTCTTGACAGAGTACTTATTGTTGCTAATTGCTTCCTTACTTTACCTGCCACATAAGACAAATAATCATACTGTTCATCACAAAGCCAAAAAAATGACAAGAAAAATACTTTAAAAAATATATACATCTTACAGCATAAGCTTGGAAAAGGAAGAAGCTTCACAAGGGACAAAAGAACCACACAGCAGACCTAACAGAGGAACAGATTTGTCACATGAATAAGTGTGTTGTGTTCAAAACAAAAAAAAAAAAAAACAAAAAAACCCAAAAATCTAATACTTCAGAAAAGACCAAAATCCTCTTCATGGCTCACTGGAACTCCCTGAGGAATTTTGGAAAACATTCTAGTAAGACATGCTTTGGCGGATAATATAATCAGTTTGCTGAGATTTGATTTGATGTTTTCATTCTTTTTCCTTCTGGTTTCTTGTTGTTTTGATTTGTGAGAATGAACACTTGTCTCAAAAACAGGATCTCGGTTACTGAGGAATCTGTTTATTTCAGGCCCTTTTTCCTAACTTGGTATCAGTTGGAACCACTCACTGCTCTTGGTATTTTAGGGGCCTAATTTTAGGCCTTGGCTTTTCAGATCTTGGCCAGAGGCCACACTCAGTGTTTCTACATAGAAAGAAAGATATTGGAATATTTGCTTTTATCTCTGGTGAAGCTCCAAAGCTTCTGATGACACAGTTTTGGTTTGGTTTCTTTTTTTTCCATTGAGTTCAATACCTCTATTTCTTGCCTCTTGCTTGTAATACCAGTTAGTCTGAGCATCTGTGAAGTACATGAGATAGACATCTGATCCTGCATTCACTTCACTTTGGACACTTATTAAGTGAAGAGGTGCCTCTGATTAGCTGCAATAAATCTAGGTTGCCCATGGCTGCACAAACTGGGACAAGACAATTTCATTGCCGTCAGGACCTAGCATCCTAGCACCTAAACAATGCGAAGAAGGGCCAACACAACACGAAGAAAAGACAGGAGACTCAAACCAACTCTCTCCTGACAGACTTGGTATGAGCCTATGAGGGCTCTCTGCATCCTGATTTAGCTTCATGTCACCACAGGTACAAGCATAGTGAGAAACTTCCTAGGGCTGAGCTTTGTATAAAAATGTTTACTTTTTGACAAGAACAACAAAACTTTTCCATAATAAGCAGACATCACCTTAGATACCAGTGACAAGTCTTACTCTCAGGACAAAAAGAAACCAGGACTCTCTTCTCATCCAAAAGGCAAATCTTAAAACAACCATCAGCCATACCTCCTCAAGGCACAGATATTCTGCTAGGACTTTTCTAGTGCTGCATCCTCCACACTGTCTGTCAAGCAACACAGCTGAACAGGTCAGGCCCCTCAGGACATGGCTATGTTTTCTTCTCTCACCAGAACCCAACTTGTCACAAGATAGAAAATCTCAGGGCTTTCCCCATCCACTAGCACGACTCGCTGGGGAGGGCTGCACTTGGCTTGTGCTTGCCACACAGAAGTTGAAAGCTGTTGATAAGTATAATAGCCTCCTCACTCAGGGGCATGCATATACTAAATGTAAGATTACCCTAAGGCAGGAAGAAAAGACAAGTTTTGAGTGCAAGTGTGTTTCAACTGATTTATCTGCTATTTTCGTTTGCTACTACAACCATCATATCTCTGAAACACTGTCTATGATGTTGCTTATATGCCACAATAACCTTCTTTGCCCCAAAACAAGAGGCATACAGACAGCTGATAACTGACAAGTATTGGGAAGCAAAATGCTGAAGGTCTTTCTTATAACCAGAGAAGAAGGGGTGGTAAAGAGGATTATTTGCACAGAACTCAGCTTGAGTTTTCAGACCAATATTTATAGGTTTGGAAAGAACCAAGAACAAAAACTTTAACATAGCTATTAGGGGGTTTATGGAAACTGGATGAATGGATGGTTTCAGCGGGAAGCCAAATAAATCTGAAAATGATAATTTAAGCCTGGCAGAAGACCTTAGGATCTTGAAATAATAAAGCTACAAGAAGTAAGAAAATAAAGATTTTGAAAAGTGACACGAAGCCTCTGGAGTCCATAATAAACTTTTCTATCTTAACAGTAGAGAAGCTGTACTTGAATCAAGGGGCAACAATTGCTATTGTACTGCACTCTTATTATTATTATTAACACAAACTATGCTGGCCTATGCATTGCACTCTAACCACAGTAATACCATTAGAGACACCAGTCACTAAACACAAAGATAGCATTTGAGAGAGAAGCTGTAATAATCAAAAAATAACACCAAGTTATATTCACTGAATGGCTTCTCCCACTTTGCTTTATCTAGTAAGCCATGCATATGTGTTTAAGACCTTAGATGTTCACAGCAGTGCCTGTACTAACCACAGTAATATCCCTGCAGTGGTGACCTTGTCTTATTTGGAGCTGTACCTGCAGAGCTTCTGTAGCTGAACACCTCTCAAAACCAACCTACAATTCTCTGGGGGAAATGGAAAGCTCCTTGCTGTCATCCCTTTTCTAGAAAATCAGACACTTCTTCAAAGTAGTGAATGTGGCTTCTTTGTACCTGAATACATAAGCTTGTGTTTAAAATAGATGATGTCATGGTCTTTTTGCAGACACAACTGTCAGGAATGAGCAAAGAGAGACAGATATGTACAGAGCGATACTCCTTATGATACAAAAAGGGTTTATGCCAGAAAAATTGCATCTTCTATGAAATTTCAAAAGCCTCTTACAAAAATAGCAGTAGATATAAAGTGGGAGTTTAATTAACTTAGCAATTAGGTAATATATCCTTAGTCAATTATGCACTTGTAAATAAGGGAAACTGAGGAAGACAGCAGTGAAGAAATCAGCCACACAGTGGAAACAACAGAAGCCAACCCAGAACTTCTGACTCATGTGCTTGTGTTCATATGGCTAATGCTCCTTTCACATATGCCAAATCCTGGTTCTGATCTCATTGAAGCCAATGGTAAAACTTCCATATATGTGAACAGACAAAAGATTTGAGACTTCAGTCTGTCATCTGTACTTCATAGGCTTGTGCCTTTATAGATGGGGCAGATACTTCATTCTGCTGTGTGGTTCAGCCAGCTGGATGATGCTATGTATATTTAGGGCACAATGAGAAAAAGAAATAGCAATAAAAAACAAAATAAAAACCAACCCTTTCTTCCATATGGAAGATTTTAGTATTTTTAATAGCGAAATTACTCTTCTTCACTTATGGCACTTCTACAGAGAGATCCGTTGCTTGTAACTGTTAGCAGCAACAAAGGCTGGGCTTGTTCTCACAGAGGTCTGCTACAGCAGCCTGGCAGCTCCCCATGGCCATGGGAGACAATGGCTCATGCCCATCTGTGCCACCCATGAGAGACACTTGTGTGCTCCATTCTCTCTTCTGCCACCTTCCATCTGACAAAAGTAGTGCCAGATGCTGCCAGCTTGCAGCAGCCAAGCTGGGCTCAGGTCAGGAGGCAGGGCAAGTTTTTGAGCAGTAAGATGGCTGCCATGGGAGGCAGATTAAGGACCTGCCACCTTGCCCTCATGGTCATGCTGAAACAAAGGAAATACTCTTTGTGCAAGACACAAAACTCTCATCCTGACCGTTTGGTAGGATGCTGACTGAACTCCAGTCTATATGCTGGGGTTCCCAGTGTGCACCTTTGCTGCCTGTTCCACAGCCTGCTCTGAGGTCAATCCAGATGTCATGTGCCAGCACCATGTAACATCTAAGGGAATGGTCTGTGAGCTATTTCCCATTGGAGCATGGTGCCCTCCTCTCTGCAGGAAGGTTACAACTACTCACTCCCCTTCCTGCCCTTGGTTGTCTGAGGATTGTTCCCAGGAAACAAGACTGCAGCTTTGGCCATCTCCCCTTCAGGGAGCAGAGAAATGGGGAACTTGGACTCAGGATGGATTCTCCAAGACCTAGCCTTACTTAGGCTGTTGTTAACAATTATACGCTCTAAGACTTTCTGAAACTATCAGCAGGTGATTACTATTGCTGTTATCTTTGAAAAGAAAGCAGCAAGAAAGTTTTAAACCTCATATAAGTAAAAGACGAAAGGATTAAGATCTTGTCCCATCTATGTATCACCTGCAATGGAGAAAAGAAAGAACCACCACATATTTCATAAAACTTGCTACTTCTCCAAAGCTCTCACTCTGTCAGTGCAGAAACACTGATGGTTCAGTCAGGAGTTATCTGGAAAAGGCTCTACCTTCCCAATTAATCCTCAGCTATATTATTCCAGCATATAGGTTGGTGAACACCACCACCACTTGGCCATTGAACATGGATAATAGAGAGTTTACTGTGGGCAAACCTTGCTATGAGCAATAAGCAATGTCCATTGTAATAATCCTGTTTTGTGATGCTTGTTTCTGAAACCTTCTGGTATGCCTTGTCCCTCCTCAAAGATAGTTTCTGTCTCTTTTCTTTTGAAAAGACTCCTGTGAAAATTCTCCTCAGTCAGTTCTGGGAACTGACAATGAGCAAGGCATGAGGCTTCATCCATTGTTAAGGAAGCAATTGTTACAAAGCTGGGAGAAAACTATCATAAATGATAAATTTTAAGAAAACTGAACTGTCTTAGCTGATACTTCTTCATTAGTTAGTTATAAACTGTCAGATACACTGAATCCACATCAGTCAGCATCTATATCAGTTGAATTAGTTTTAAAGAGTTAAAAGAATTAGCTGTTTCTCATCTTCTCTCAAGTACATTTCCAAAGAAGCCAATGAGATAACTGCTGAACCAGACATATTCTTCCTGACATGCAGAGGAGTGTTGGCAGGCTGCTGCCAGGGAAAGCTTGGTTTTGAATACTGTGTCTGAAATCAATGTTAGAGAAATCTGAAAGAGGGGAATATTCTCCCTGACATGGAAGAGAGGAGAAGTATGTTTTTGTCCTGTAACATCATTTTAATTTCTGTATACTTAACTTGCACCATCCTAAACTCTAATCAGCTAAGGTTATAACAGAGCATCTTCCAACTCAACCATTTTCTAGACAACCCTTCTTGAAATAAATAAAACAATAATAGCACACAGAACCAAAACCATTACATTTTACTATGTTGGGCAGTCCTGAACCTCCCAAACAAAGAGAAGTATCTGCTATTTGCAGTCCTTTTTAGGCATCTTCTGAAAACCCAAAGGTCAGATCAAATCCAATGTAACTGCTTGCCCCAACCAATCTGGAAAGAAAAAGTTGTCAGGGGCAAGACTGCTTTGCCTGTTATGAATGTCAACAGAACTGAGAGGGGAATAGATCCCTGCTGCAGCCAAGACAAACTCACTGATAGATCAGATGAATGATCTTGTGGAGCTTGCTCTCTCCTGTTTTCATACATGAGGCTCCAGTGAGCATATTGTCTAGGTTCTGTCCAAAAGTTAAGATACATACAAACACAACTCTCTCTGTTACCCCTCTGCTCCTATAGACAACATCTGAGACAGCTACAATCAACTTCACTTGGGTCACCACATGAAGCTAAATATATGTTTAATATGTTTTATTCATCCCCTTAATGGAACCATGCCCTTGCAAGTCAGCAAGGTGGAGCTCGCACAAAGCAATGGAAGGTACTTGCCACCTTACAGGTTATTCCACCAATAGATACCACCAACTACTAGATTCTCAGTTGGGAATACCCTTCCTCTGCCCCAGAGTAGATGGTTTCAGTCACAGAATAAAATTCAACAAAACAGGGTGCATATGTGCAAACATGCTCTCACAACACTAACCTCCAAATACTCCTAAACCCAAATGGCATCAAGATTTTCTTTCGTTATTGTATTTTTAAACCCTTGATTTTTTTGTGGTGGGGGCCTCAGAACCATTGGAGACCTTGGGGGGTGGAGGGGAGCCAAAGACAATTGTGTCCTGAGAATATTTGCCAGCTGGACTATGAGACTTATTTCTGGTTCTCAATTGGGGTTTGGGGTTTTTTCCCTCTTTCCCTTGCAGATCCTGCTTTCTGGCTCACTGGGATCTGCAAATACCCAGCATTACAAACTGCAAACCTCCTGTGCTGGGGTGTCAGCCCTTGAAGCTGAGAGGGCTAATGCAACAGTGAGTGGTAATTTGATATGTCAGGAAGTCTGACTTTTCACAAAGTGAACTCACTAGCCACAGTTCCCATTGAACTTTGAAGGCCCAGTTTTGCTCCTGTTTCCACCCAATTCAGCTTTAACAGCTACTGTTGTTTAATATGAGAAATACAGTTTGGAATCTGGGATTCATTTCCTATTCTAAAGAAAGAAAATAAGAAAAACACACTTTAAATTCAGCTGTCTTGTGTGGTGAAAAGCTGTTCTACATTTTTTTCCTTTCAATGCCACAGCCTCCTCTGTGCTTTCTGCCTACTTCAATTTTTAAATGAACTGCTGAGATGCTGAAATTCAAACTAAGTGAATACACATCATATAAAACAACCAAAAATACTGTGTTGGTTCAATAGCTTCCTACCTACCTTTGCTACATCAAAGCAAAATCCTCTTGTTGCCCAACACAGTGAAGACTACCTGGCAAGCACAACTGGAATTCTGCCCAGAAGTGGGTAAGTGCTGCAGGAGCTGGTTCTCGAGGCTGCTGCTCACCATGAAGATGTGTGAGAGTGCCTGGATCTCAATCCCCAGCTGATGTGCCAGCACAAAGCACCAAGAACCTTCCTTTGAGAACAGCTGATAGCACAGGGTGTGATATGAAAGGTATGGATCTGCTCCATCTGGCAAAAGGGCAGCACTGTCTACCAGCTGCATATAGAAAGGGAAGATGAGAGAGTATTTTGGATCACACATGCTTCCACCATGGAGAAGGGGAGAGAACGAAAACCTTTTTATGCACTTACCATGGGACACTGTCAGCAGCAGAAGTCTGAGAGGAATGGCTAAATCAGGAGGACATTATGGATGCTAATAGGTAGTAATCACACAAAGGTCTGGCAGAAACTGAAGATGAGCTCCTACATGAAATCTCATTAACATAAGTTACCTCACAAGTAATGGAAAGGAAACATGCAGCCCTCACACTCTCAGAACAAGACATGAAGTAGCACAGGTGGACAGTCTGTAAATGCCCATATCCTGTAATTTTTGCAAAAGACTCTTTGTGGCCATTTTGGAATCGGTTACCTGCCATGTCCCTTCTAAACATTTTGATCTTTTCCCCATGACTCAGCTCCTGCAGTACCCACAGGAAAACAGATCCACCATTCAGATAAGATAAATCTAGCTCTTTACACTGGTTTTGTCTTTCATAACCAGAGCTAGCAAGATAGCTATAAACCATATGGGCTTTCACAACACTGATAAAGAGCAGGAAGGTAAAGACTTACTGGAAGGCAAAGCCTAGGTGAGCATTGCATAGCACGGTATGTGCATCCTTCCCCACCTCCACTGTCCCCAGTGACATTTTAGGTCTTGATCTATTAACAGGACACAGTATGCGAAACACTTGAAACCAAAACTCTTTGGAGACTTTGTCTTATTCTTCATCCAAATTAATGTGTTCTTCTGTAAGCCTTACTGACAGTGCCCTACTTTCACACTTCAGTCACCCCCTTCAGCGGTGAAGGAAAATACTCCATCATCTGGATATGCCACAAACATCAAACAAGGAACAGCTTGCATGAACAAAAGCAGATGCACTCTACATATGCAAGTTTCCAAACTATCTGGCAAACAAGAACTATACTAGGAAAGAATAGATAGATGAGGAAAACACAGAGACATTATTTCCTCATGAACATTATTCTTAGCAAATAACTTGACTCATTTTGCTAAGAATAAGTTCATTGGAATATGGTATTTAAACTGTTTAAAACTTTTATTTTTGAGTTGCTCTTCATATACAGCTTCTGTCAGAATTTCACCAGTTTTACTGGATTGGGGGACCAGAATTACACCTTTGCATTTCACTATTAGGCAGCAAACTTCCCATTTGCTCATAATTTCTCTCTGCTTTAAAATTATTCACTGGTAATGTATTTTTGTCCACACTGAAATCCTAAAATGCAACCCTAGAGTAAGATCAAGATGCCCTATACGGACAATCAGGACATACACAACCATTAGCAGAAGTTGCTTGCTTATGTCTTGCCACTCAACATGAGGCACTTCTTTCCCGTCCTCCCATCCTCGCATTTCTCCTTCTCCTCCAATCTATACAGTTTCAGTACACATAGTTTGATTTGCAGAAGCTTTTAGCTCCTCCATCTGGGTCACATACCTATGGATTATACCAATACAGGATTAAATACCCTAGCAAGAATCAGTGGGTTTGCACTGCATACCTCCTCAGAGCAAAGCACCTAATGGCACGCCTAGATTTAAGTACATGAGAAAGATTTGAACATGCAGGCTCCATCAACAACTATATATTGCCAATGCTTAGAAAACAGACCTCCCTGCCATCTTCTGGGTCATCTTCTCTTCCTCCCCTGAGATCTGTTGTCAGACGAAGGGAGTTGAGAGCTTCTTTCTCTTTACCAATGGGGTCAGTTTCACTCTGTTACATTAATGGAAATTGCAGGTGCACTTCTGCTGAAATGTTGATTTCTTCAAGCAGCAGAGAAGAGGCTACATGCACTTAGGGAGGAAGAATATGCATCCGTTTGTGAAATCTTAGCTTTCGAGGGGAAATGTGCCGTGGAAAAAGAAGGAATTATAGGGGAAATTAAATTAAAACACAGGAAAAAGAAAGTTAGTAACAGAAGGGAACTTTTACCTGTGGTGCTGGCCAAAATGCTTTTAAGATGCTCAGTGAGAATACACAGGTGTACAGGAAGCCCAGCAGACTGTCCAAATACGAGGCTGAGTTGGAGGGTTCTGGGGAAATTGTCCTGTTTCTACAGTTTAAGAGAACAAAGCAGGTCAGTCCAGTTCTGACCTCAGTGGCTGTCTTGTCCCTTGTTTCCCTGGGTTCACAGGAGTTTCTCACAGAGCCTAGCAGGACAACCCTTCAGGCATTCCTGCAGTATCTCTCAGCTCTCCTGCCAAATGATCTGGGGCATGTTCAAAGGCACACAAGTGAGGAGAAGCAGGGAAGCACTCTGAATGACGTGCTATGAGTGTGTTTTGGGTAAGCTTTTTCTAGGTGCTGTGTGACAAAGAACATGGGATGCTGTTTCCACTTACAGTCCGTGCTGTTTGCTCAGACCTACAGAACTGACCATGCTAAGCCCAAGCAGACCTCCACCAGCCCAAAAGAAGGCAGTTGCTCTGTACGGGCTGTCATCTCCAGAGCAGGCTGACTGAGAAATGCACATCTATTTTCACTGTCATCTTCTCATGTTTCTTTCCCCACCCAGGCTGACTTCTGCCTTTGGTCAAGGCAATGATATTTATCATAGCACCACAGAAAACACAGGACAGAGAGACCTAACCTGGCAAATGCATTTTGGTACCAGCAAAATTATTGATCATCAATGATTTGCACCACAGGGATCTCAAACATGCTTCCTCTCCTCCTGCCTCTGCAATGACACTCTTCTATGCCCTTTCAGAGTCTTAACTCTACATCAGCTCTGGCCCTATGCCTCAAAGCTCTTCACCACAGCGACAGTCTTCTCTCCCAGATTGCTCTGCCCTGCCCTTCACACTACCTAGTCAGTCTCTCAGGAAAATTGATTAGATCACATAGAAGGAGCTAATCACTGTCGTCTGCTGGCTTTTCACCCCAGTGTACCTGGCCAGCATCAGTTCTTGCTCTGAACCGGTCTCCTTTTGAGACTTTGCTACTCTTCCTTTGGTCTTCCTTAGTCTTCTTTTGCTGTTCTTTCCTGTTCTACCAACTCTTCATCCCAAACACTGTCAGTCTGCACTCAATTTCCAGAGCCTTTCTACTCTGCACTGCAGCTCCATTTCCAGATATTTTACCAGCACCTTTTACACTGGGATAAGAACAACCCTATTTTACAGGTCACCTGCTTAATACACCTGACTGTGCTTACATTGGCAGAGTACAACCACCTTATGACCAACAATGTTCGAATATCCAAGGCTGCACTGCTGGTGTTTCAGTTCATTTTAAAATGAGAATTTGCTAAAAATTCAACCACACATAAATGATTATACAAAACTCTTTTCCCACTTATTTTCTACTCCTTCCCATAAGTTCACTGGGGTGGCAAGGTTTCTGATATGGACACCAGCCCTTTGAATAAAATTTGGCAGGTATCACACCACTCATTTCTCTTTGGTCTGCATAGTGCTGCATGACATTAACAGCTTCCAGCCATAGCACTGAGAAGAGGAAAATAGTTCCTTCTGTTAGTAATGGCCTTCTAAGGTAGTGTGCTTGCATAGCATATTAAATGCTAACAGCCTTTCTTTGCTTCATTGATTTTCCAAATAATTGTCAGAATCTCTGGTAATAGGTCCATCAGTCTTACAACAAGGTGATAATGAACATATCCATCAAGAAGAAACTACGAGGGATTGCAAAGAACTCACAGAGCATGAGAATGGTGTGATGTAAATGACAGATCAGCTGGGGGTACAGGTGGTGCTACACAGTGCTGCTCTCTCTTCTATGCTACTGGGATGCAGTCAGGCTCATTCTGATCTAACTGACCAGACCCCAGTCAGACCATGGACACTGCCCATTTCTGGGCTCTGTACACAGAATCTCTTATTGAGAACCTCCCAATTTATCACCCTACATAGTTCAGCTCACCACATGCTGCTGACTTTCACAGAAACAAACTCACTTACTTTTATTGCCCACATTCATCTCTGCTGATCAGTACTATCTTTACCGCCACTGATCCATATCAGAGAGAAAAACATTCTAGCATGTTGAGGGCATATCCATGTGGAGCTAACACAGTCACACACTAAGTGCCTTTGAATGTGGAATAGCATATCAGTGCTCTATTCCACTTGGTCAAATTAGTACTGCTAAAAGACATGGCAAAGCAGCCCACTGCAGGGCCAGGTGAACGTGGCAGTGCTACAAGCTCCATGTGACACTATCCTGTGTGATACAACTGCAATAGCTTATTCAGAGCTATCTCAGCTCTCTCTAACTTGGCTCTGCTTCACATGATACGTGCTAGCCGATCCAGGTGCTTGATAGTATCCTCCAATACTTAGGATGTTTTAATAAAGATGTTCTATGGGAATTATCTGGTTTTGTCTCAGATTTCCTATGTGGCTAAATTCTCTCTCCTTTTCTTTCTGGGCATGAAATGAACATAAAGGCAACTCAAAAATTACCAGCCTTCATATTATCTCAAGTCACAATTTTACCATTTTTATTATGTCCTTGTCATTCCCCCCATCCCTAAGTGACTACATTAACAGAAAGGTCTCTTGAACAAGACACTTTCTTACAATGCAAAAAAGTAAAAGAACATATTCATAGAAATTATGTCTTGCATTCTTAAATAAAGAGAAGAAACTTTGACTACCATTTACTGTCAACAAAAAGATAAAAATGGTCTGAATGAATCTTTAAGACCTAGATTATCTAATACTTGGAATTTGGATTGCACCAACCCCATTTAACCATTTTTTAATTTTTGCATATTTCTTGTGTCATTCCCCCATATCTATATCCTACTGGACTGTGAAGCTTCTAAAGTGTTAATTTTTCCATTTCTTACATGACTGCAGAAAACACAAATCACAACAAACTCCTTTGTTTACCTCAAAATCCAGAAGAAACAGGAGTACATGTGGAGAAAGAGGCCCAAGGTTCAGGAGATTCAGCAGTATCTAGACCATCTGTGCTTTGCAAGTTCTTGTTTAATGCTCTTCTGAAAATACACCTGCATGCCAAACTGGACAGATTTACATCCTCATGACCGGAGAGAAGCACAGTTTTAACACTCTCGTGCAATCTTCTCTGGCTTGCTTTTGCTATTTGTAGTATCACTAAGGAAACCAAATGTGATACTGGTGATCTTTATTCAAGATGTGCCTTCCCCAGACATGATCTCACCTAACTTATCTATCACTTAACTCCAGCCCATTCTTTCCTACACAAATACTCATGAAATTGAGTTGAACTAGAAGGTAAGCAATGATGGCTGTGACTGAGATTTTTATTTCCAGTACATGAAGAGCCACAGTGATCTGTAATGGCAGGCTGCCAAGCCTTTGGAACTACAGTACCTATGGTGCTAAGCAAAATAGTTGTATATTTGCTATAAAGATAATGAATCACCCCTAGCACTCACTGGAAGGTCTCACAGCACTTTACAACAGTAGGATGTAATTACCTACTGAATATGGAGATAGAGGGATGTGTGACTTGCCTAAAATCATGCATCTGGGCTGGAAGAGCCACTGAGGGTTTTTGTGTCCCAACCTCCTGCAAGTGAACCTGACAATAAACTACACAGGACTAGATACAACTACAGACAATGTTGTCTTAAACCAGGTTCTGCTCTACCCTTCCATGGCAGTCTTTTCAAAGCATTCACCTTCATTTCTGAATAAAATGATCACTGTGTGCCAGTGCTTAGTGTTGGTTGCTACATGGGGAAATCAGGGAAAAAAATCCCAAAACTCTCTACTTTGGATCCAGGAGTGACTCTGACCTGCTTCTTAGCCTATAAGCCAGCACAGGCATAGGATAAAATTTTCATGGCAATATCAACTGAGTGCAATTAGCAGTTCTCAGGTCTTGACTTTTTATACACTTATCCTCACAATTCAGCTGTTTGACGGCGATGTGTGGTCTTCCCTAGTTTAGAGTTGGAAAACAAAGCAAGGATTTATACTCAAGCTAAGCTCCAAAATAACCCACACAGTTACACTCAGTTTGAAGTTCAGCTGATTCACATCGGCAGAGAAACACAATCCATGCAGGGCAAAAACCTTGCTTTATATTCAGGCTGGCCTTCCACTGCAACTACCTCCAGCCATAGGGCATAGCAAAAGTAAACTTCTGCTCAAAGTACAATTCACTCAAAGAGACCAGTAAACTACCATGCACCAGCTGATTTGGGTGAGCCACCTCCATAAAGGCTCTTGACTGTCAGCAAATGCAAAGCAGTAAGACTTAGTATGCAATAAAGGAAGTTTCACCAGCGCAGCATGACTTTAGATGGAGACCTGAGCCCCTGCATCAAGACAATGACCATGACTCAGATGACATGCAGTAATTTGTTGACCTACAGCAATGCGAGCATTTATCCAAACCCAAGCAGTTTTCCCATAGTCACAAAGGAAGCCCAAAGCACAACACGG
Source organism: Loriculus beryllinus (assembly GCA_039877255.1). Classification (NCBI taxonomy): domain Eukaryota; kingdom Metazoa; phylum Chordata; class Aves; order Psittaciformes; family Psittacidae; genus Loriculus; species Loriculus beryllinus. The sequence continues at coordinate 9,196 of JBCJKH010046179.1, read as the reverse complement.
TGCAGAACATCAGAGTTTCCCAGAAACTTGGCTAGTAAGCCCATGTTCCCCTCTCTCACTTGATAATGTAAAACAACATTGAGGTGTATCCTTTTGTCAGAAAATACGTATTTCTCTAATTGCTCCAGCATGAGAGTTTTTAGAGTATCATTCATTTAAACAATTCCTGAAAGCATTGAACATGTACTAATGCTGATTAATAGAAGTTTTGCAATAACAAAGCTTGGAAAGGATACTTTTTAGAAATTAACATCTTGACAAAAATCAATTTATACAAATTTAAAAATAGCTAATTCCATGGGACCTCACTCTGGCAAGCTTTGCAAGGCAAAACTTTCCTTTCATAGAATTTTCCATTGTATCGAAGTACTTGTGCAATCTCTTGAAAGGAAAATACCGAAAAGCTTCATACAGCAGAGAGTCATTATGCCATCTTGCAGCATAAAGCTGTTCTGCACAAGTAAGTAATCAATGAGAAGATGCACAAAATTTCTAGTGATGTTCGGGTTCCTAATGCCAATTCTGTAGCACATTTACATCAAGCTGGAAACTGCGAGTCTGAGTTCTATGCCAAGCACTAAGAAAACTGTAATTTATCAGTCAGAAGTCAGATGCTTTCAGCCCAACACAAAGTTATGCAAGACCATGAACTGTCTGGTGTCTGTATTTGGAACATACTCTAACTCGCATGCTACACCTCATTATTTACGCATATTCCTTACTGTTTGCAGGTACTTAGCACATAAGGGTTCCCAGTAATATTCATTCCTACCACACAGAGTGTGCCTGCCCCTCCTATGAAACAATTCCCTGGTCAAAGATGAATTTTAGACAATGTTTTCTTACGCAAAATAGAGCCATCACTGTTGAATCTTCCAGAAATCCTAACTTGGAAGTTTCCACAGATCTGGCAGAAAGAAAAAGAGTGACGGTAGGAACCCCAGCAGTTGCCAGTTGCAGCATCCATCCCTACTGCTCTCCAGTTTGTTTTAGTCAAGTGAACGCATGTACAGTGTGATCTGGGTTGAGTAAGTCCACAGCCTTCACTAGAAAGGGGCAGCAACACTGACAAAATAACATTCTGCAGGTAGCATCAGAACATGCTTTAGTTAGAGGCTCAGTCTTACTTTGACCATATACAAAGTTGATGAGTCTATAGTAGCAAACTGTTACCCGGAGCAGCAGGCTGTGGGTGACTGGCAGAATACAGTGGAATTGGTATGAAATTTCTACAGAATATGTCTCTGTTGATATAGTTTTCTGTGCACCTTGATATGGCATAATTTAGTCCCCAGAAAGCTCTGCCACACAGTTGCAAGTAATGAACCCTATGTGCTGAGAAAGGACAGTAAAAGCACAGGAACACTAGATTTACAGAAAGCGAATAGGTAACTTGAGTTCAATGGCAACACAAGGGAATGGGGATATTTGGACAAGTACCTATCCTGCTTCACACTGCATGACCAAAGCAGCTACTGCATGAGATCATGTGGCCACACAGTGAAAGACAGCACTCAGAGAAGCCTGTCTCTGGCTTTCAATTGTTCCCTAACTGTGGAGATCCTACACAAAGCAACACCTGCCTAGCTGACACTGAAAGGGTATTCTGCCCAAGAATACCTGAAAGAGTATTCAACCCAAGAAATCAAAGCACAAATTATGGGGCAAAGCCTGTTAAAAACAAAACAAAACAATCAAACAAACAAAACAACAAAAACAAAAACCCACAAACAAACAAACAAACAAAAAATAATAAACCAAAACCCACATGAAACTAGATATTAACAGTGGAAGCTGATTTCCCTCCATTTCCCTTGTTACAGAAGACATCTCCCCCTGACTTCCCCCATGTTCTGCTCTTGGCCTGGCTGACATTTGCATCACCTGCAGCCAAAAATGCACACCAGATTCTTCCCTGGCTATCAATAGGTATGCAACTATTTTCACAACAGTGAGGTTGACTAAACACCCTCAGTAACTTTTGTTTTACGTATGAGTTGATGACACTTTCAGGCGGTATTAAATACCTCATAGAATTGGGCCAATAGCCAGGGCACAGATCTGGCACACGGAAAATAATAAGTGGAATATCTCCTTGTTACCACAGCGACTTGAAAAACACAGTGAAAACAGTCCATATCCCTGCAGGATTACTGAGGATGAACAGACATACACTTTTGAAATATTGAAACAAATGTTATAATGATGGTCCTGAATTGCAGGATAAATCCTACTCCATGCAGACGTGTATGTCAGAAAGCCAGATGTTGTCTATTGATACTGAAACTTCCTATATCCCCTAAAATCTCTTGGATAATGTACAGGGAACTAATTGTACTAAAGCCTCTAGAAATGAGAACAGAACTGACAGTTACACAACTGAACATGGAGAAATACTGATTGTATTTCACAACTTAATCAAGTTTTGGCACTCTTTTTTATAGGCACATTTATTTACTTCCATGGTAGAGACATCACTCTACCATCTTAGCAGGCTTGATTCAAGGATTATTAAAGTTAAGACAAAGAACTCCATTAAGTTTGGTGAGCTTTGGCTCCAGGTTTTAGGCAAGACCATGACTGAGCTAAGGGAGTCAATCAATCTCTTCTAGCTGAAGTCAAAGGAGGATCAAAGACAGCAGTTCAATAACCTCTTTGACTGCACTCTTCATGATTCAGACTTAAGGGACATCACTTTTGGTAGAAGACCAGAGTCTTGCAGCCTCTGCATTCATATGAGATATTACACAAACTCACATAGGATCCAGTGGGTCTTCAAATGCTGATTTCCATCTTCTCTTTTAGCATAAGATATTCTAGAAGTAATTTATTTATGTTTTCCCAGAAACAAAAATGTTTTTTATACCTGTTGAAATTTTATGTCGAAACAAACATACCTGGCTAATATTGTGGACCTCCCCCTGATACCTACCATGGCAAACCAAGGGTTCAGACTCAATCCAGAATGCTTTTTATTTTTCCCTTTTGTCTTGCAGTACTAGCCCTAATCCCTGGAATTTAGCGACAATCAGAAAAGGTTATTTAACAAGGATTCACATTCCTCAGTTTGAAAATAAAATAAGGATTATAGAGAAAACCTCTTAAAACTAGAGATGCATTTTACTAATATTCACACAGTAAAAGCTTACATTTTCCTGCATTACAGAGATGCTACAAGAAAGTATCTAAAGACAAGCCACATTTGTACAGCTTCATGTTATTATGTGTGAAACAAAAAGCTTCTAATTTCTTGGTGAAAGATGTTATCATCCACCCTCTAAACATGCTATCTCTCTTTATTCACATTACTAGAGTTTACATCTAGATAGGCATGGCTTTGTAACACCAAGAAAGAAAGGTAGCTGAGTGTCTTGAGACAGAAGCTTTGCTGCAGAAAATCCAAAATTAATATCCACTCCAGCAAGTGCATCACAATAACTGCAAAGCAGAAACTATAAAATAACTCTTAGAGGTATAATGTAATCATAGTAAAAAATATAGCAAGAACAAGAGTGCCGTGGTCAGAACCTAACTGATGATGTATAGTGCAAGACCCACTTAGGTCTTGCTGAGTTACAGCCTTCTCATGTTGTCTTCGCCCAGTGATGAGGACAACTTTTATTACTTTTTGGATCAATCAAATACAACAGCAATACAGAATTCAGCCTACCAAAATTTTTCCACTAAGATTAACTTATTTTTATGTCACAGTCAAGCTAGGGGCACGTTCAATTAAAAGGAGGATGAAGCTGAATTGTCATCCCAAACTTGAACTAAAACTTTGAGAGTTAATGGACTGTTCATCAATATTTTCTTCTCCAATGGCTAAAATTGCATTTGCATTTCACTGACTTCAGGTATTGTCACTATTAAATGTAGACATTATTCAAAATACAGGATATGAATAATATTAAGCTGTGAAGAGGATTATAGCAGTACAGAGTTCTTAAACCTGTAGTTATTTCCAATGATTGAAAGGAGTCTCAAATAAGCATAAAAACATAATGATGGTAAATATCCTGTGATGGGTTCAGTTTGCAAGATGAAACCCCACTATTTCAAGATTATCCATTTATGAAATGTTTCACGGTAATGCCAAGAGAACCTGAGGGTATGGCATCATTGTGCTTATGACTAGTTGTCCTGGTTTCACAGATTTCAAGATTAAAGTCTGGCCAGGAGGAATCCTAGGAGGTCAGCCCCATATAGACAAATACCTCCAGAGCTACAGATCCCAGACCCTTCTTGGTTAGTCTATACTCTGGCTTAGCTACCTTTCTGTAAGAAATCTTTGCTGGAACTGCTGCTAGGCACAAGGTAACTGCACATACTCGTTGCTGTTTTGTACTGGTGAATCTACTCCTACTTCCCCAGATTCCTCCCAGACACTAACAAAAGAGGATAGAGATCCCTGCTCTATGGGAAATGGGCCACTGACAGATTGAGATGCCCAAAAGCAAAACACAGTCTGTGGCAAAGCCAGAGAAAGAGTCATTGAAACTAAGTGTTGTCAGGTGTATACTGAAAAACTGCAGCTGTGTTTCAAGCAGGAGAGCTTCTGAACATAAACCAGTGATCTAAGAGGAACACAAATGCCACATGCTGTTAACAAGGTCTGTTTCAACTGGAAACATCCATTTATCTAATCACCCTCACTCTCAGACCTGGATTTTTAAACTGTAAGTCACTTACATGTCACAATAATTACCTGAACTGATGCCAAAGTAAGTGTTGCTTGTGATTTCTTTGAGTAGAGCAGAGCTCTGCCTTGCTCTTTGTTTTCTCATTGTTTTGAAAATATACCACACCTGGTAGCTTCTCCTTAGGACTAGCAGTTTAGTAAGAAAATACAGTCAAAAGAGGTTCTTCTAAAATATGAAAGTCCTTTTTCATTTAAATATACTGATTCTTTAACCAAAATAGCTGAAAAAAGAAAAATATTTCTTTTTTTTCTGTGTGTGTGTGTGATAAAAACTGTGCTGACAGTTACACATCTCATGGGAGTAACTCTGAGACAGGCCTTGTTTTCTTATCTGTGCTGGCAATGGGGAGTACCTGGTACACAACATCCTTTCTCTGTTCCATGGGAAGAAACCCAGGGGAAGGTTTTACTCAGCACTTCCAACAAGACTCCTCTTCTTCCCACTGGTGTTGAAGAAAGCTCTGACCCTGCTGTATGCAAGGATCTCAGGAGAACAGTGCCATCCCCATCTCAGATCCAGCAGAGGTTCCTCACTTGCAGGATCTGCCAGTAAAGCTCACCATCATGAGTTAACGCTAAAGTGTAACAGCATGGGAAACACCTGAGACATCAGTCTTTCTTACAACAAAAGAAAATCAAGCTGATGGAGAACAAGGTGGGACTATTGTGGCCAAAAGAGAGTTCAATTTGGCACAACAGGCACAAGGAGCAGCTTTGTGTGATGGAGAATACTGGGAGTTTTTCCAAAACCAGTGATACACGAGCAGCCCCTGGAGCCAGACCTAGGCAAGCTGCAGTCTCAAAATGAAGTCCTTGAATTCCTGGCTCAGAAAGGGAACATTAACTTGGAGCTGCACATCACAGGGATAAGACCAGGTAATGTAACATGGACCAGCTCAAGCCAGCACTATCTCCAGCTGCTGAGCTCCCTCATACACTGCAGAAACCTGCAAACTGAAGAAAGGGGTTCAGTGAACACAGTAAAGAGAATCAGAGTCACGAGCTGAATCCCATAGAGCTGTAGACAAATAAAGTCTTGAGGAAGCACTTTACACCCATGGATCTCACAACATTTTGCAATCATTCATTAGCCCTCCATGCTGCTGGGCTACAATGGCAGGTACCCATTTCCTTTGAAATTCAGGGATAAGAAGCCTGCTAGCAGGGATAAGGAGCCACTGGCAGAAGCCAAGAGACAAACAGCAGTTCAACTCTGTGCGGACCAGATGCCTTTCTTCAGAATATCATGAGGTAGAATGCAGCTTACTGCCAGCCTGGAAAGGAAGCGACAAAGGTTTCCAGTGCCTCTATTCCTTAACAGAAGCAAACGACAACAGCTGGCAGATGCACCAGGCAGTGGGCAAGTGTAATTAATAGCAAAAAACATCCCTCTATATGGAGATGGGCCTGAGTGTGCTCCTTCCTGACAAAAGGCCACAAACTGCCTTCGAACATTCCAGGAACAGTTAATAGAGTTTCTGCATTCATTTGCAAATTTTTCATTTTTTTTCTGTCTTATCTTCTTTTAGACTGTAAACTTGTGAAGCAAGAACCAAATTAAGTCTAACTGTGGAATTCAGTGTATCAGGGGGGTTAAAAACAGTGATCAAGATAGTCCCAAACAGCAGCTCATTTATATTCTGGACAAAATAATCCTATGAACTCAGCAATGAATACCCAGTAACTTAGAATAAAACACCTTAGAGACATGGAAATGGTCATCTAATCAGGTGCTAAAACAACAGAAGAAGTGGCATAGTGAAAAAAACCAAAACCTCCAAATGCGTGGAAAGCTGAAAATGTGTGGGTTAGGGGAAAACACCTCCAAACATACCACATTAGATTGAATGGCAAACGAATTGTCTTTGTTCCTTTTACTGATGCTGTCATTTAAAAAGGCCTGTGGATCGAAGGGGATCTGACTAGCCAAATTTTGGAAACAAAATTTAATTGAGGCAAATAGACCACAAAAATGGCAAAGACTCAGTGAGGCTTAAACAGAAAAAGCAGAAGTGGCATATTTTAGTCATACAGGTTAGGAATGTTAGCATAGATATAGATCTCCAAACTTAAGGATTTTTCTCACTGACAACCTCCGTTTAAAGATAACTTTATGCCTGTTAGCCAAAGGTTTGGAGAAGCATTATTTGGCCCTGTAAGTCATATTACGGAAACAAACCATACTCCTTTGTGTTATTTGGTGCACATGACAGTAGAGATGCGATTTTACAAAGGCTGGCTCTATCTCTCTAACTACTCTCTCCAGTGCAAAGTTGACATCTGCTGTGCCAGTCCTCCTTAATGTTGGTCAAATCCCTCTCAAAGCAAATGTTGACAAGCAGCAAATTCTTATCTTGGTGTTCCCTTCTTAAAATGTTTCTTTCTCCTGCCTGACAGGTTTAGGTTTCACCTACAAGCAAAGGGGGAAACCTAAACCTTCCAGATTCCTTGATCTTGCTGATCTGGTAAAGTCCTCCATCACTCTTAAGCACCAGCAGATCTAATAAGCAAAGCAGCACCAACCCCGTGGTGCAATATGCACATAGACATTTTCCAAGACTAGTTTTTCCATTAGGCTGTTGATCCCTTTAGCATGAATTTTTAAGACTTATGAAATCTGAAGCATACCACCTCTTAAGGAAGAAAAATATTCTGCATGCAACACTAAGCATTGTTCTTAAGTGGTACATGTGGGTATCTGCATGCATGTGCACCATTTCCCTCTGCCAGATGGTATTGGGGCATCCAGCAAGTAGTAACAAAGAGAAATATCCAAGCTGTCTACACACTTTCTGTAGTTGAAGAACCTATATTTCACTCTTGCTACCCCACTGAAGTTTTGGGTGTAATGTCTACATGCACAGATGTGCAGAAGCAAAGGTACCTTTTGGAGCCTGAGTAGCAGCTTTGAGAGGAAGATCACAAAGGACTGTCCCAGCTTTCTGCCGGGTGGTGATCTGGGAACTCTAAAGTGCATTCCTGGATATAGTAGGAAAGGAATTGTAACCAGAGCCAAGAGCACAAGGGTTCCCAACTACTTTGTGTTGGCACCTTGTGGTAAGGAAAGCAGGAATCACCAGATCTGATAATTTCAAGAGCTACATTCAAACATAGCTAGCAGGCTGGGCCAGAGGCCTCTGTTGTGGACAGTGAATCACTAACCAGAATAGACATATTTCCCTCCATTAGTCAGAGAAAAGCCTGAAGAACAAGAGTTTATTTGCCCTCTGTTTTTCATTTTCACTTTGTGGTTAGCCTTGAAAAACTCATAAACATTTAGTGTGTCTACCACATAATTCCATATTTGACTGCATGTATAGTAGCTGTAGGAGGCAAATACAATCACTCACCACAACAGACCTTAAATCAACAGGCAGTTGTTTGCTTGCACTACAGAAATAACTTCTTTTTCCTCCTGTGACAGTTTTAAATCCCTAATAAATTACAAATCAATCATATAAACCTGAAACCAGAACAGAAATATGTTTGCTAAAATATATGTGCATTCTTATATATGCAGATTCAATAAAGAGAGGAAATCTTCCCACAGCTAATTAATTCTAGATGTTTTCCAGTTTTTACGAATGCCCCACATCCCCTACTCTGGCATTGAGTCCAGCCACACAGCAGAAAGCTCCTGGAATACTTCACTTTCTTAAATTATTAAGATGCTGCTATTTTTAAGTAGCCTATAGGTCTAAGGCCTGCCTAACAGCCTGCCATTCAAGTGATCTATGCTAAAGCCCATTATCAGCCAAAAGCCCAGGACGCGGTTTCTCTTCACTTAATACCCTTTCTCATTTCCAGCACTTCTCCTCCATCACTCACGAGCCTAAATAATACACGGCAGTTCACATTAAGCTGCATTTGTGTGACAGTCCTGAGACAATTTGTCACAAAGCTGCAACTTGCTTTGTGCAGCAGGTTCTTAATGAGCTTTAGGAAGGGCTTTATAACCTCTCAGAATGAATCTGAGTCTTTATAAGAACTCCTCAATGACCTGCTTTTCAAATAAATGCTTTTGCTTTTTTGGCTAGGAAGATACAGGGCTGTGTCAGTTATCCAAGCACTTGCTGCAGACAGAGAGGAGGGCATATAAACACTGCCCCAGCCTCAGCCAGCAGCTGTGCTTCCTGAAAGGAGCACTAGGAAAACCAGGCTGATACAGAGGGCTTTGTGGCATACAGGACCTGGACAAGGATGAGCACATGAAGGAATGTCACTCACAGAGATGTTGCTGTTATCTCCAGTTTCTAATGAAGAGGTGCTGTGTTTGTACACTGAGGAATATCTCAAGAGTATGCCACATGCTGCACGGGGAGAGCGGTTGGAGCAGGAGATGAGTAATGGGATGCAGAACAGTTTGTTCTAGAGTCTTGGTTTGTGTCCATCACATGTTGTTGTGGGACATGGGTGAAATTACTACTTCACTGACGTCAATGGCAAAACTCCCACTGTTGTTAGCCTGGGTCGGGATTGTTTTTGGGGGGGGGG
>JBCJKH010046172.1:17592-28092 GCA_039877255.1 Loriculus beryllinus | reverse complement strand
CTACCTGTTCCTGGTGACTTCTTTCATACCCTTTTCTCAGATTCTTAACAGCTCCATTGTGCCCAACCTCCTCACCCTCCTTATTGGATTTATAGTTCAGAGTCCCATAGGAAATGTTCTGGCAGAACTGGGCACATACCTGTAAAACCTGAGATGTTAATACAAATGTCATCCATATTATGGAGCAGAAGATCTCAGTTTCCAGAGAAACCACCCAGCAGTTTTCAAGATTGCTAATCTCAGAAGCATTATATATCCACTCTATCTCTCTATTCGCTCACTCTAATAGGCACCCTATCTTCTGATAGAAAAACTGTACATCTAGGCTTTTATCCCTTAGTTGGGGTAGTTAGAACCTATAACAGCAGGGGCAGATATGATCTCCAGAACTTTCTTAACAATTATTTCTGGTCTGGAGCCATTATTTGATAACGGCTTCAATTAAAACTTGCAAAATGAGAACTGATTCATACTTATTTTGTAGACTCTAAGGCATTTCTGTTATTTTGCAGCCAGCAGACAGCTTAAAATTGGTATCCTCTGATTTATTGCAGAATGACATATAGAGCTGAAATAGCTCAATAATATGTCAGTAACATCAACTCTCCCAATTACATCTCAAACGTGCATGAAGAATAAATAAACCAGCAATCTCCCTTCATTTTCCAAAGATAAATGTCTGGTTTATTAAAGGTATGTCAAAATAGAGGTATTATTCTGTGGCCTGAATATGGGCAACAGGCTAACAGTTCCTGAATAGTCAGATAATAGATCTGAGAAAATGCCACAATAATCTATACAGAAAATAACAAACATAATGGTTACTTGAGGTCCCTTTGAGAATCACTTCGTATATGTCAAAGACCAAATCCTAGTGCAAGTAGCATGATAACGGTATGGTAACTGGAGGCAAAGGTGCTTAGGAGCTTTAAAGACAGAAAAGAAGTAATTTTACTTGTAGCTAAACTGTGGAGTTACAAAACGGCTCTTTCATCTTCACTTTTTCTTGCTGTGGGAGGATTTGCTTAGCACAATTGTGTACTTCCATATAACATTCCCAATACTAGGCTTTGAAAACATATTCTTCTCACAGAGACTTTTCATTTGCTCTTTACATTCTTCCTGCTACAGACCACAGACCTTTGCCAGTTCAGCTCCAGTTAATCTGCAATTTTCTTAGTAATAACATTCACAAATAGAAACTGTATCTACATCACAAGCAGAATAAGAATGCCGTCTGTTTTTTTCCTTGGAGCCAGCTCCCCAAATAATTTGGCTTCACCTTGTTCCTCCTGTAACTTCAGAACAATTATTCATTCTTTAGTGAAATCCAGACTTTGTTACTAGAGTCTGTCTTCTGCTGATTAAATATGATGCTCCTTTACATCAACGTTTAGTTAGATAGTTTTGAACTTCTCAACATAATGTATTTTTTCCGCAAAGGATTTATGTTGTAAAGTAAGAAAAGTCTATCTGTTCTGACTTTTAAACCTTATCTGACAGCACTAGGCTCAGCCTCATCAAGCTGCATAGTCTAGTATGAGATATTAAGAGGATAAATGACAGATAAAGTTATTGTGTCAAATGGCATTAATATTTCACTTCATTTCTACTTGTTTCTTTGCTGCAAAATAAAGTCTATGTAATATGTAAAGACACCAACCAATACTTAACCACTTATTATTTAATGTCAACTCTGACAATATTCAGTTTCAAAATCATTTATTGTAAAGTGAAATTAATTATTCCTTGGAGAGTTATAATTTATGTACCAAGTTTATTATTCTCATTTTCATCCACAAAGCATAAATGTGGAATTCACAAGAATTCATAAACGTTCACATTCTTTTATTATTTCTAAAGTTAGAGATTTATTACAGAAGAATGCTTACTTCAATTTAACATATCCAGTATGGTTTTACTATGCTCGCAATTATTATGTGATACATGCTAACAGTGGGTCTAAAGTGTTGTCATACAAGAAAATTAAAATGTGTTACAAAAAAGCAGATAGCTAATAGTATTAGAACTTTTAGAAGCATTATTAACATGTAAATAAATGTATATAACTAAATAAACTGACTGCATAGCAAAATTTTATTGATTTAACCAAAACATTTGATGAAAAACTGCAAAAGTTGTCCCAGGAATCCAGAGTTCACTGTGTTCCTAATCACCTGCTCATTCCACTGATCTAATAAAGTACGCTTCCTGATACCGTATTTTATCTAGCTTTATTACTATATCATTCACTATCCTTGTCTAATGTCTAGATTAATGTTTAAATTCTTTGCCTGGCATGATCTACCTATGACAAAATTCTGTTTCCTGAAGCAGAACTGAGTTTAGAATCTTTTTTCTATTCCCTTGGCAAATGCTCAAAAGTGAAAATGGAAAAGCATTAACATTATAATGAATAAGAATCCCTTAATGGATTTACATGGCATTTAAATTTCTTCTCAACTACTTCTGAACTGCTCAAACTTCTAAGCTCCATCTTAAACAGAAGCACAAACTTCTAAATACCAATTACCATAAAATTTAATAATGATTTCTGTGGACGCAAGAGCCTGTCAATATGTAAACTGGTGACTTTGCTGTCCAAAATGAAGCTTAGTACCTCTGGGCAAGACATTCTGAATGGCTGTCTTGATCTTAAGAATTTGCTTTCCACCTAATGCCACTATAAGCTACAGTCAGTGTCTGAAATAAGTCCAACAGGATTTTTTTTCAATATATTAGTCAATCACAGAAGACAAAAAATCTTCAATGCTAACACTTGCTTTCAAGATAACCAAAGGTAATAGATGGGAACTTTAAGAGGTAAGAATCCATATACAAATTTCTGCTATGGCTGACATAAAAGGAAGATTTAAAAATAGGTCTATGCATTCTCAGAGAGCATACATTATCCTGAATTAATGCCATGGGGTCAGCAACTGAAGACAATGCAGTTGGACATTACCTAGTCCTTGCTAACCCTGAATTTCCACCCCCTTCCTCAGCATTCTCAATTTGTTATGTCCATATTTGGATATTCATTTTTATAACTCCTGCTTGTCTAGTTTCCCAATGTGTTGCACTTATGACTTAGCTACAACTCAGCATTGTGTTTCTACTATCAGAAAGACACCTGGGAGTGAGAGATTGCACCATTCAAGTCAGAGCTCTTAAATAATTTTACAACCTGGCTCTTAATCTCTCTGTGTTTAAGTTCCCCATCTGTAAAACCAGTAGCTGTATTTGCTATCTCATGGAGGGGATGTGGGACTGTTTAAGTATTAATACATAATAGTTACAATACTACTGTGGTTATGTACCAGACACAGCTATAGAAGGTGAAGAGATTCCAAAGACAAATGTTCTACACTGATAAGGAAAACACATCATGGGCAGTCAGATTTAAGAAACCATGTAGATTTAGGAAAAAACACTGAAACTAGTGCTTTTATTTTTCTTTTCCATGAAAGCAAACTCCTAGGAAAAATCAAATTTATGTGAAAACACATGACTTTCCTGAATCTCAGCAATCAGTATGTCCCATCTTTTAGCATTCTACTGTCAGAAAATTTGATATCCAGTTCCTTATTGCCCTGAATCATGTTACAGAATGGCTCTATTGCAATCAGGGTGAGAGGAAAATATTTTCTTCTCTCTCCCTTGCTGATAGTTTTCCCAGATGTATAAAGCATTTCAATATTTAATTGGAAAAAATACATACCACAAAACAGTTGTCCCAAATCTTAAGAATATACTTCATAAAGATCACACAAGACATTAGATTATCCCTCTTTTTGTTCAGTAACAACTCCAGCAGAGCTCTGTTTCAAATGTGCTTACTGGGGATGGCTATTTATTGCCATATTTTGAAATATCCCATATCACATCTGAGATATTCTCTAAAAGATGATCCATAGTTATTGACTCATGACCAAACTGGTTTATCTGTCACTAAGCAAGCCAGCCAGCTTTGAATTCACTTTTCTTATTAAATTGAGCTATTATGTATATGGCCCATAAAAACCTCAATGAATTAATAAGAATTTTGGAAATCACTGTTGCTAATAGCACTTCCAGATAATAACCAAAATGGATTAACCAATGAAGTGGAGAAACACCATGGAGATAAAGTAACACCACATACAGGAAAGATGACATCATATTTAGATCTATGAGCCATAAACAAGGCAACCAAGCAAAAAATTTAACAGATGCCTAAATCTGTGATGTAACAAATGGATTACCTGATGTCAGCATTTTAAACACTCTGAATAGCTCTTAAGGGTAATGCCTGATGAAGTGTCAGTGTTAAAGCACATTCATTACCTCAGGGGGGAGATAAAGATTCACTCAGTTACCCTTTGTTTTTTGAGCTCAATAGCTTTTACAGAAGCATAGAAATTGTATAGATTATATATTTTTAATTGTTTCAGCTTGATGAGGTTAAATAACTCTTGTCAAGATGTGCATTTCAGGTGTTTGATCTACCAATGAATTACAAAACGAGAAATTACCAGTCAACAAAAATAAGAAATTGACTATAACAAAAATATCAGAAGCTTGAATGTAGTTTTATTTTTTCTGGTGATTATATTTGACTATTATACTTAGAGTAACTAGAAGGAAACCCAGGAATCAATTATTTATTTTTTTTGCGTCATAAACTGTTGGCACAATTTAATCTCAGCTGTTCCACTGCGATAACATCATGTTTATTTATTTGAAAGTTAGGTCAAATAATCTTTTATGTAATTTGAGGGGAAATAAAATAGACATTTGCTGATAGCTGTTCTTCTGTGCAGAACACACTACACATTTAAAGTGATCATTTAGTTAAGACATTTTCTATAAATGGCTCCACTTAGGAAGGTATAAGAAAGGCACTGACAGACAAAATTGCCAAAATCTGACAATTACACTTATTAAAAGATAAAGGGTTAAAGCAAGATGTTTTGCTGTTCAGGTCAGGAAATCACTTGAGTGAAGACTGGTAGTAACAAATGAGTAAACCTGATTAATTTGAAGTGAGTGAGTAAAACTGAAGGAAATGATAAATGTCTTAATTGGAAGACCTTTCATATTTCAAAAATGCAATTCTTGTCATAGAACAAAACCAGATTCTTCCAAGTGATTCAAAACATGCAGGTTTAAGATTATAAAGTCATGAGTGAAGGTAAAGACAGAGATTGCTTAATTACTGTCATGAGCAAGAGAGGCTTGATATGGGTAAAATAAATTTAGTATTTTGTTAATTAGAATCCATTTGAAAAATGAGAAACAAAGATCAAAGTTGAAACAACAGGTTACTCCCACTGTCACCATTTTCCCCAGGCTCAACTTTATTCCTTCATTCTTAACGCTTGGACATGTAGAACAAGTAAATTTATAAAAAGATCCATTAGATGTTGAAGCTATGAATAAAGTGTAATTATTTAACTCTTTCGTTAGGTAGCCCCTGGAACAACTCATTAAGGAAGAAGTCTCCCTTCTTGTAAATCTGTAAACTGAAAATAATATACATGTCACACTAAGTGAAACTAAGTCACACAGGGATGCCCAATTATTTTTTTCAATGCAAATCTATGCATTCAATTGTCATCTCCTCTTACTCCGTTTCTTCTCTGAAATGAATCAATTGATCTTCAGGCATCGTGAAACAGTAGGCTAAATGAAAAGATGAACTTCACTTTGAGAAAGGAAAGCTGGGCTTTCTGCATCCAGGCCTTTTACATGCATAGAAATAAACTATTCCTCGCTCAAGTGGTATATGCTTCACTGTCAGAGCACCACCAATACTAAGAAGAGTTGTAATTCCTAGATAAATGTGAATTATGTTCAAAAGTACAGACCAGGAAAATATATAGCAGATATGATAGCATAAGGTCTTGGCAGGGCAAGCAAATGGAGAAACCATTTTAAGTGCAAGCTAATTTAGTCGCATACAAAATATTGTATTTTTTTTAATAAAGGAAAATAAGTGTTTATACCATTGCTAAAGCAAAACAGTTCTGTGTACTACACAGGATACAAACTGAAAGAATATAACCATTATTTAGGAATCCCAGACATGGGTCATAGCTCTTCCAGCAGGCATATCTGGAAAATCAAAACTTTTAATTATTACACTTAAAAGATAAGGCAAACAAATGAAATTATGAGTCAACATGGACAGAAAAAGGGATAGTATTAATGTAGATGAGAAGTCAGTGTCAACAGTGGTTTCTGAGAGATCAAAACTTAACAAATGCTTGAAGTTTTAGGATGTCTCTTTCACTGCTTACCAGGAAAAGTGGAATGTGGATTACTAGTGGATTATTATGGGAATTTCAGTCTCAAAATCAAGGGTGATAGCAGAATTGTCTAAAAGTAAATTAAGGTAAATGAAAGAAAAGATTTGAGCATGGCTCAAAAATATGGAACAGATGGAAATGAAATAATAAGATTTAGACTGTTTGCTTACTTTTAACTATTGTTTTTAGCAGCACTTCGATAAATACTGTAGGAACGTTATATTGGAAAATATCCAGAGGAAAACAAAAAGCAACAGATCTTTCAGCTCAACCTCAATTAAAGAGTATGATTCCTGAATAAATATGAAGGACTAAGATAAAAGTGGCTGCAGAATAGTAAAAATTTATGAAAGAGGACATGAATAATAAATAAGTGATTAACATAAGGAAATAGGAACAGGATAGTCAGGATTATGGTATTACATACCATAAGCATTTGACAAAAGATTTTAATAGAATCTCTGCAGATAAATAACAACACATGAAAATCTTTGTGTCTGTCATGTCCTCTTGCCAGCAGTGGCTCTGAGTATTTAGACAACAGTAAGAAAACTGCAATGTTCTGTTTGCAGCTCAGTGACTTGCTGATCTAATCTAAGTCTCTACACATTTAGTATCCTAAATCCATTTCTTTTACCCAGATAGGACCTTTTCCTTCTGTAGGCCTGCAATTTTTTTATTTCCAACATGCCTTTTGATGAAGAATTCTACCCTTCAGAAGAATATTATTTTCTTTGTTTAGATCTGGCTTCAGTTATTAGCCTGGAAGAAATACTAAATTCTCAATCCCTATCCACTCCATCATCTTTCCTCTTTTCCAGACTTATAAATTTAGTTGTTCTTTGCACTGGAACTAGCTCATATTTTGGATCATCCTTGTCGTCCTCCAGGTTTTAGTTCTACATTACCTTTCAGAGGCTGAGGAGACCAGAACTGTAGACAGCACTCAAAGTGTAAATAAACATTCTTACAATAGTTTTTTTCTTTTTTTCTTTTCTAAGAATCTTGAACATTTATTTCTCAGTGCTGTTGAGCACTGAGTTGACATTTTATGGAGTGGTCTGCAGTAAAACAAGATCTGCTCCTAAATGGTATTGGTGAATTCAGTTTATCATTTTGCATGTAACTTTTCAGCTGCATTCTCATATTTATCTACACAGAATTTTATCCATCGTTTAACTTCCCAGTTACTCAGTCTCATAACTCTTTATATCTTCAGCTGACCCTTGTTATTATTACTCTAAATAATCTAATATCTTCAGCAAACTTTTTTCTCTCTACTCTCTCTGTTTTACATAGTTTATGAATACTTTGAACACAGATTGCAGAACATATCTCTGATGAGTTCCATAGCTGACATAATTATTCTCTTCTGAAATGTTTACTCCTGTTCTGTTTCTTATTTTAACTAGTTATTTACCCATGTGGGGACTTCCTCTTGTGCCCCACTAGCTTAAATTCTTTAGCTGAGTGTATTCACCAACAGCTTGTTTGAAATGCAAATTGACTTGCTACATCCAGGTTCACAGTCTCTCACTGTTGCCGAAACAGTCACCTCTACTGTTGGGACAGGTTTGCACAAAAAACATACACATTACTCTTTAAATGGTAGCCTACATATCACATGTAACACAGGGTAAAAATTACACATGATTACTTAGTTAAATATGCAAAATGCGATGGATGGCATTGCTCCTTTTTTCAAATTAGGATGTGGGGACCTACAGTAGGTTACTGGCAATGTGCATGCAGTGCACTTAACTAGGAGAGGCACTGCCAGAGCAGTTTCCTTTTCTGCTCTTCCTTTCTTCCTCTTCTCATAGGAGCTATGGTATCATCCTGTGCTTTTACTCTGAACTGTAGACTATCAAACAAGTTTTCCATACCAACATCACGATTATGGACCATCTTGGTAGGTCAGGGGCACTAGTTGTCTTTTTTTTAGATATTTTGTTTGGGATTTTTTTTTTTTTTTTTTTTTTTAAATCTCTGTCTCTCCCACAGAGAGACCTTTTTCCAGTTCTCCTCCCTGTGGGGCCGGGAGAGGAGGATAGGGAAATGAGTGAGTAGCTGCAAGAAACTTAGCTGCCACCTGGAGTGAAACCATGGCACTAGCTTTAATCTATGTCATAATTTTATCATTCCCACAGTGTTTTACCTCTATTCTTACCCATTATTGCCCTTTGACAATTAGGGTTTCATAGATCTCAAATATTTTTGTCAAAGGAGAACTACTTGAAAACCCACTTTGTACTTGTTGATTAACTTTGAGTTTGCGATTTATCTGTGTTTCATAGAATCATAGAATAGTTAGGGGTGGGAAGGACCTTAAGAACATCTAGTTCCAAGCCCTTTCCAGGAGCAGGAACGCCTAACTCTTGACCATGTCACCCAAGGCTTTATCTGTCCTAGGTTTCTTTGAGTATAATTATTTCTGTGACAAGAATACCTACTGCAATTCTAAAACTATGTGATATGTTCTGTATTGGTAGTAGTTCCTTTTTCCACTGAGCCTTTGGCCAAATACAAAGCTGATATTGGTTCATTTTCTTTAATAAGCCTATTGCTAATATACATATCTTCCATCAGAAAATTCAGACTGACCATAACAAATCCATGTCTCTAATTGTTTTTAATGTCACCCATAGTCATTTATATTATATGTATATTTATATTTTATACACATTAATTGAATTAGGGTTTGGATTTTTTTTCTGAGGAAAAATACATCATTTGGAGCTGTGATTAACAACTGTCATTCAACAGACTGTAAGGTAAAAATTAATACGAATTTATGAGCAGCCTATATATTTCAGCACAGCTACTGCTCTACTAAGAAAAGGGATTTCTAAATCTTTACAGATATGATTCTCCCTTGCTTGTATATTTGCTCTTTGCAGACTTGACATGGATATGAATAACATATTAGTAGGCTAGTTTGAAGGGTTTTGGCTAAAAACTCTTGGTGCCTGTTAACTTAGGACTTAGTCAAGCACTAAAATTAAGCTTTGACTGACAGCATTTACACTGATACAACATACTTCTAAGGCTCTGAAACAATTATACAGATTGCCCATGCTACACAACAGTATTCTTAGCCACCACAACTATTTTACTGTGGATATTAATTTTATGAATGTCACACTGAGTTAGGCATACTTTTTTTTTTTTTTGAAAAAACAGGCAAGATACCCCTAGAAATTCATACATGCAAACACCCTGTTGCTTGATCTTAAGCAGCCTGAGACAGCTTTCCTGATTAGCTATAATAGTTGTGTGAAGGCTGTCCTGAGTTTATCTCTACCAAAGTCTCAGGAATTCCATTCTACAGTAAATGTTCTCTTTCACAAAGACAGTCTAACTGAAGACTCTATCCAGTCCTGTAACTCCCAGAGACAGAGTTGGAAGAAAATCCTAGACTTCAGTACAAATGATTTTTATGCCTGAGAATTTGACGTGTATGCAAATCATTAAATGAAAAAAGAGAAAAAGCACGTAGGTAACAACCAGAGACATGGGGGTCAACTTGATTGGGTTTTTCTTGCTTTTAACTCAGCTGCAATGCAAGTACTAGTAAAATAAGATGAAAAGTTAAAAGAGTAATTTATCATGCTTTTGTTCTGGGAAAAACATTAAGGCAATAATTATCTGTGAATATGTATTATAATGCTAGCAAAAGCATGCAGACTGCAGCCAGAAAAACATTTGTAATAAAGGCATTTCCCTAGCTGAGCTATCTCCTGGGGTTTTATAAAGACTTAATCAATGAGAAAACATTACAATCTTTTCTGAGTAAAATTGCATAAACTAACAGAGATTTATGGTATAGCTGACTATTCATCAGTCTAGTAAACCATTAGTTTATGCTCATGTATAAAGACTGTATGTATGTGAGAGAAATGAAAACTTTTAGTCTGGAGATATCCATTAAATTTGTTATAACTAGAAATTTGAAAGAAACTGAATTGAACTTCTGGATGGGCTTTGTGAGTAAGTCTGTTTTTATAACCCAGATCTTAAATAATTCACAGAATAGTGTTTCTGGGAAAACTGTTGAAATGTACAATGTGCTTTTGAAAATTGTTTAAATTCATTGGAAAGACTTCTAAGGGGCGCTGTTGTTTTCAGGGTAAGGGGGCATTTTGCATATTAGCAAATTGGAGAATAACACTCTAAAGGATTAATTGTATAGTGTGCATTAACTAAAACA
>JBCJKH010046172.1:0-17563 GCA_039877255.1 Loriculus beryllinus | reverse complement strand
ATGTATTTGAAGAGTTTTCACACAAAGTTCCTGTTGCTAGGGAAACAACTCCCTTCATCTGTGCTTCTTCCAAATCATTTACCTCAAGGTCCCTCAAACAGTGCAGATCACAATCTGGTATCTTGTGAAATGGAACAAAAAAGTAATTTTGTTTGCAAGTATTTTTACCTTACTCAAGTATTTTTCTTTGTTGTGTGCGTAACTTCCACTGCGTTACTGTTACACTTATGCTTAACATGTTCAAATATATGCATAAGACATTCTACTTTTATTAATTACTCACTGAGTCCTTCAGCTTACTAGATATTATTTTCTAATGAAGAACGAATAAATCTGGCTATGCATATAGCATCCTGGCTTGAACTCAGGATTTGATTCAGAGACCAAATAGATCCATCACAGTTGTGCTTACAGGCACAATGACAGCACCAAGCTTCAGCAAGCACTGCCTGCCATCACTATGCCTCATTTAATCTTCTGGTTCAGTGGAGTAGAGAAGTTCGCAAAACTAGGCATCATTTCTGGTTGAGAAATGGTATGTTTTCAGTATCTGTCATCTCATACGTAAGGCTGAAGTCTGTCCACGTGAGTTCATTCACTCTACTGTGCCCCACCTTTGATTTAAAAAACAGTTTATGCCAGCACTGGAAGGGTAGGTCAAAGAAACATTGACAGAATGATTTAAGATTGAGAGCAGGAACGAATAGCATCATTCTCCTTTTCAGACTGGAGCCCACCACATCCGCGAAGCACTTGTAGCTGTCTTTGATATGAAGTGAGAACCACAGGTGCGCCAAGAGACACCCAGGCTCACTTCACGCTTAAAATATTGTCTTCTGTTTCCTAAGGAAGAGCAGCTTTCAGACCGCAGTTCTGGTTTCAGCTTGAAAATGGAGGTTGGAAACACATGCTTGAGGAATTTATCAGTGTGGCAAGATATAATGCAGGATATAAGCATAAGTTCTAATCTGGTTTATTGTGTAATATAAACATGTGTGATTATTATACCTTCTGTAACACCGTAGGAAACGTCAAAATTGAGGAATTTGATGATCCATTTCCATAAAATATCTTCTAGTGAAATACCATACTTCGTCTTTTTTAGTACTATGTTTATCCATATTCTTCAAACAAAACCATAATAAGCAACTCCTTACCTTAACCTTAAGCATGAAGTGCTTTGCCAAACTAGAGACAGAGAGTAACCTGATTTTTTAGAATCATAGATCCATAGAATAGTTAGGGTTGGAAAGGACCTTAAGATCATCTAGTTCCAACCCCCCTGCCATATGCAGGGATACCTCACACTAAACCATGCCACACAAGGCTTTCTCCAACCTGGCCTTGAAAAACATTTTTTGAAACATTTCTTTAAGATGGAAAAAAGGCAGAACCAAAAATGCCCTGATTCAAAATTAAAGCAGCTTTTAATTTCTACTCCCTCTTTATTTCTACTTTTTGGGTTTGATTACCATTTATGACATACTGATTGTACAGGAATAAAAGAAGACAGCCACAGTGGAAGGACATTATATCAGAAAAATATTATGCTCAGGCTAAATGCTTCAGTTAGAATGCAGATTTGGTTGAAATCTGAAGCTTTAGAAAAACATCCTAATTATTTTTTGGTGGAGAGTCAGTAATACAAATGATAAATATTTGGATAGTGACAGGTACTAGTGTATTTGAAAGGAAAAAGTTGCAAGTGGGCAATTTTTTCCAATGTCTATATACCTTCATAGTTGGTAACAATTGATCAGACTTATTCCCCATAGCTCACTCCACAATGTATAATTCTCATTATTAAAGTAAACAGAAGAAATGGCTGATGCAAGTTCTTTATCCAGCATTAACTACTACTAAGTAACCAAGTGGCTGGTACGCAATTTTAAACCTGCCTCTGTTGGCCACAGACTGGAATGCAGGCAGCCAGGTTGCATGTCACAAGGACAAGTCTGTCTGCATGGAGCAGCCCTCATCCTCCCTCAAGGTTTTTTTCCAGTCTCACCACACAGAAATTACTTACTGCAGTTGGAGATAGCATGCTGGATGCAGGCCAAGCAAGGGATCTTGTTTTTAATCAAGCTCTAAATTTGAAATTTGTATTGTATGCTGTTTCAGGAAACTGATAGACGCTGAGATGATAAACTAGCTATACTTTATCACTCCTAGCTGTGCGATCAACAAAGTAACTGCAAACAACATGAGACATAGGCTCAAGAAGATGTAGTGGAAAAGCTAACTCTTAAAATATTGTGACCAGTGGCTGTTTTAAGGTAAGATCTGACCACGCTGGGCTGTGTTGTATATATCAACAGCATGTTGTGTTCAATTTTGAAGTTCTGTGATATTCAAAGGACATGGACCTGCCCAAGCAAGTCTACAGGAGGGCCACAGATATGATCAGAGGACTAGAGAACTCCTAGAAAGACAGGCTGCGAGAGTTGGGCTTGTTGAACCTGGAGAAAAGAAGACTTAGGGGATACCTTAGAGCAGCCTTCCAGTACCTAAAGAAGCCTACAAGGAAGCTGGAAAGGGACTTCTTACCTTCAGGGCAAGTAGTGATAGGACAAAAGGGAATGGCTTTAAATTAATAAAGGAAAGATTTAGATTACACATTAGAAAAAAACTCTTTGCTATGAGGACAGTGAGGAAGTGGCACAGGTTGCCCAAAGAAACTGTGGCTGCCTCATCCCTGCCAGTGTTCAAGGTCAGGTTGGATGGGGCTTTGAGCAGCCTGATCTAGTGAAAAGTGCCTCTGCCCATGGCAGGGGAGTTGGAACTAGAGAATTTTTAACATCCCTTCCAACCTCAACCATTCTGTGATTCTAGAATACAATTTTTATAACAACATTTTCACTATTTTTAATCATACACGGATTAGTAGGACATCTATCTTTTCCTATTTATATCCCATAAAAATGAATTTTAATTACCTACCTAGTCAGATCACTGATATAACAGGCATAGTTACAGCAAAACAACAAACATTGATGCTTTGAGGAAGGGTTGCTTTCTTAGTTCCACCCTTCACAATCAATAAGCACCATACAGACAAAAAAACAGGCTACTGCCCCTGTGTCTGTCTTTACACCTGCCATAGTTTGCCCCTCCCCATTCACAGGGGACGGTGAAAGAGGTAGTGGGTGGGTCCCACAATATGAGGTACAGCCTTTTATCAGGGACCTTATATGGTTCTGGGTTTTTCTGGGGTTAATTTTCTGGGTTCCTTCAGTCCTTTGAAGTTTTTGAGTTGTCTGATCTTTTGGGGCAGTTGAGTTTTGATGTTTAGAGAAGCTGTGGTGAGATCTTCAGGAGCGGTCAATGTTCAGTAAGGACTATCAGTAAGGACTATCATAAGAAATATTTTTTCCAGGTTAGTGGTTTCATATTAGGGTTTTATGTATGGTGAGATGATGCAATAGTATGGGGGTTTTGTAATTCCAGATACATTGCAATTTTCTGGAATTCATGACTTTATTGAAGATGGAACTGTAGGGGGGGAATTTTGCACAGCATTTGCTGGTGAATGTGTAAGTGGCTGTTGTGATTTCTCTTAACTGGACCAATAGTGAAATTATCAAGCAGTGGTTAGGGTGACCATTTTGTGTGCACTTGTGTGTAGAGTTGTAATATTTGTCAAGGAAATTACATAAAAAAATAGTATCTTTCACAGTATGGGGTGGCTTACTGTCTTTTCTGTTTATTTGGAGAGTACCATACAATTTCTTGAACCTGTGATCCTTGCTGTAGGCTTCTAGTAGATTTTAAACATCATTAGTTCATTTACGTGGTGGACTTGTAGCAGAGCCCAGTATCTCTAAGATAAAAGGAGCTGCAAAATGCAGGATATGGCTCAGGAGAGTAGTTCTTAAGGAGTAGCTGCTGCAGGTGTTTCATGTGAGTGAATACAGGGGGATCTGTTGGGAAGGAGCAGGTTTCCTTCTTTGGGTCTTCAGGAGCTGAAAATGGATTTATATAGTAAAGGGAAGAGTGTTCATCAGCCTTTTGTAGCCTATTTTTGCAGTCAGGTTTTGGTGACAGTGAGGTCTGTTTCATTTCAGTCTCTGCAGCTGATGACAAAGTCATGAGAGATGCAGCATTGACCATCTGGACACGTGCACCTTTATGCAGGGCTGTGCAGCAGATGAATATCATCTCATAAATCAATGGTGTTGACTCAGGCAAGGAGAGCAATGACAGGTGGGCTGAAGCAGCAGTTTTTTCAGGTATTGTAAGCTTGGGGAAAGTAGAAGCATCCCTGGCTGGTTGTATTTTCCAGGTGGCATTGGATGCCTGTAAGTGGCACAGGTAGATCAGGTGAGAAGCTAAGGTAACGAAAGAAGATATGGGAATTGGGCCACTTTATTTATTGCAGGGGCTCCAAGCAGGCTCAGAGGGCTGAAGCTGTACACTGATGAACATCTGGGAAGATGAAGTGGTTGTCTCCTGGATCTGTGTTTAAATGCAAAGAATGATGTAGCCATGTTGGATGGGACTTTAAGTAAACTGGTCTAGTGGAAGGTGTCACTTCCCAGGGGGGTTGAAACTCTTAGGTGTCTTCCAATCCTAACCATTCTCCGATATCACATTAAAAGTTTCAAACATCAGTATTGGTAAAACATGGTTGTGTGTTTTCACCCATCTGAAATAAAGTTTCGATGCCATGCTCCTGAGCAGCAGTAGGTCTGCACAATGACAAGCTGCTGTGCTACAGCTGTGTAAGTCTGATATAGGGGAGGAAAGGCCAAGATCAGGCTGGGTCTCTAAAACAGTTATACTGTACTTCTGAACCAGTACCAGTTCCCACTGAGTCTATGAATCATTTTATCCATAAATCAATTGTATCATTCCCCATCTGGAGAACAATGTGATCGCAAAACTCAGAGGAGCTGATTTCAGCAGCCTCCAGAAACCTGCCAGAGATCAGTCAGTGTGGCATTTGTCACTGGGACAGCCAGCTTTCTGGAGACTGGTGACACTGCTCTCATGACAGCAGGTTAAAGTCTTTTCCTGGAATGTAAAATCATTTGGGTTTTCCTGGAAACACTTTAAGTGAATGAAGCACCCTTTTGCATCTCTTTTCAGAGGTGACCTCACAAACTGATGTAGCCAGATCACTATACTGAATTGCTATAATTGTATTATAAATAATAATAATAATTACAATGTTAACATTAACCTCATAAAATTAATACTCCTTGTATTACCAGCCCTACAAAACTTTGAATGAATCTGTCTTTCTGAACTGTTATTGGCTTGAGATTTGATTTGTAAAATAAAAACAATAAATCTGAGCCATAAAATGTCAGCAAATGTGTCTAAAAGGACACTAGCTTAATAAAAGGAAACTACATAATCCCACCTTATCTTAGACAAAAAAACCCACTTCTGATACTGATTCACTATGCTGTAATAAAAACATATGTAACGTAGAGTATGTGAAACATTACATATATCATAGAATCATAGAATCGTTAGGGTTGGAAAGAACCTTAAGATCATCTAGTTCCAATCCCCCTGCCATAAGCAGGGACACCCCACACTAAACCATGCCGCCCAAGGCTTTCTCCAATCTGGCCTTGAACAGATCCAGGGATGGAGTATTTACCATTTCCTTGGGCAACCCATTCCAATGCCTCACCACCCTAACAGTAAAGAATTTCTTCCTCATATTCAATCTAAACCTCCTTTCTTTAAGTCTGAACCTGTTACCCCTTGTCCTGTCACTACAGTCCCTAATGAAGAGTCCCTCCCCAGCATTCCTATAGGTCCCCTTCAGGTACTGGAAGGCTGCTATGAGGTCTCCCTATAATGCCATCTTTAATTAGATACAAACATTATCTGCATTTAAAAGACAAAGTACTTCTTTCACCTTGTGCATTGTTATTGCAACGTTTCTTTTTGTCTCCAAATCCAGGGTAACTTGTTGTTTGGTTTCTTTTTTTTTTTTTTTTTTTTTTTTTATTAATACCTTTTTGTCTACTTTTGGTGGACTGACACTTCCTTTTGTAGTGATGTTTCGTGATGACTGAAAAGAATGACTGATGGTGTTTTTTTCCCAAGATACTTTTAATTGAGTGTTTGTCAGTTTTTTATTCCTCTAAACATTTCACATCCACTATTTCTGTGCTTAATCTCTGTTGTCATTTCATCTCTTGTCAGTCAAGGTTGAGGGGAAGAAATACGCATCTTATCATCTACTTTTTTTAATAAAGGGAAGGTGAAAAGAGTTTTTTTCTGTTTCTTTCTACACAGATTCTGCTGGGCAAAAAGCAAAACAAAATTATTCATATATTAAATATTAGCTTTACATATAAACCTTATTTTTATTCATATAAATAAAAAAACAAAATTGTAATTAATCAGATTTATTCCTTACATACAATCCTCATGAACAAGTGTTGGCAGTGTTAAGACAAGCATGCCTTGGCATTTTAATTCTACTAAAGTTCTATTATGCCAAGGTATTGGTTTCCCATATTTCCTCCAGCACATATGTATCTATATCCACAGTATTCCAATTTAACTACTTCAAGCAGCCAAACTGCATGTACTACTTCATCACTACTTCATCAGTTTACAACTCACCTTTTGAATGAGAAATATCTTGAAATATTCTTTCAGACATTTTAAAAGCAAGAGAAGATGTTATCATTGCTGGACAGAAACACACATATTAATTCTGCTTTCCCTTGAGTTTTAAAATGCAAGTGGAAAATGAAAAGTGCTAGGCTTTATTTTGAAAATGCTTGAAATATTATTTGTAGAGCCTGAAACTTTATAAGTAAAATTCATTTCCATCATCTGTTGACTTTAAGATAAATACAGTAATATTGTGAAAATAATTTCCACATTCAAAAATGATCTGTTTGCTTTCAACAAAATGTGCAAATTTCCTTGCTAGGTTTGAATATTTAAATTTACATTTATAACTGTATTTTTTAATTATTTTTTTTAATGGAAGATATAACAAAATCAAAACTTATCAAGATACTGAAACAAAGCATGTCCAGATAAAGATATTCATAGTTTAAAGAGTTCATAGATTCATCAAGAAGAAGAAAAAAAATCACTTCATACCTAGTGAAAGAATGGAGTTTCTACTTTTTACAAACAATAGGCTGCAAGGTTCTATTTCTTTGGTCTGGAAGAACATTTGTATGCCCTCATTGTTTATACAGCTCTTCTGCCTACTTACAATGACCTCATTCCAAAGTGGAAACATAAAAACCTGCTCCCTGTATCTCACAGTGAAGGTGAAAACTTCTTTCAGATGCTACATGAATCTCCCCAGCTCCTTTCAAAATAGTTTTCAAGACTCTGACAAAAAATCAAACTTAAAATAGTAAGAATGTTTCATCTTTCCACTGTGTTTGAAGTCCACCAGGAAATGGGCCTCTGTTTTATGGGAGTATTTATAATGCTTTCTGTGGTACACATTTTCCTTATGCAAGCTCTGAGTAGCTCACCTTGGAATTGAAAGCAGAACTGAAAGCACAACTAGTACATGAAGAGGACCCCAAACAGTACTCCCAGCTAGTCAGCACAGCACCCTCCTGAAACCCCTCTCCTAAACTTCTCTTATTGCCTTAAGGACCTTTCTCACTTGAAGCTGGCTTGGTGAGCTCTGCCCCTTGTTGTATTGCACACTGCAAACACACCTCAGGTTTTGGTTTGGGCTTTGCCAAAATCTCTTGCACATCTCCTTAAAATTTAGCAAGCATTCTTCTCTGATTTTTCTGATTAGAGGCAAACTACTGTGAAAATTCCAGTTGGAAAACAGAATGCTAAAACCCTTTCAGCATTCCATAGTGAATTCCTATTAGCTTTGAAGTTATGAGATTATACTTAATTTCTCCATTTTATATTGCACTATGAGGTATGGGCATCCGATGAGGGCTACAAGAGTATCCTTCTTTTAAAAAAAAATAATATATTTTTATTGTAGGTTTGCAGCTCAGAACAGACACTGTTCTTTGTGGTGGATAACCATTAAAAGTAGAGGCTACTATAAGACTATTTGGAATTTCATAACCTTATATTAGCAGTTTGTGCTTGGAGTATTTTTTTCTAGTGAATGGGTACATAAGAAAAAATTCTGAATACAGTGAATGATATTTTAACAAAAGAAGGGAAGAAAAAAAGGAAATAGAAAGGAAGAAGGGAAGGAAAAGTATTAATCTTCTGTTGCTGTTTTTCTCTTTTTACTATAGCACCGAACAGAACAGTAAAGAACAGAAATTGCCAGTATAAATACCACAGGGGAAATTCTTCTCTCAGTTAACTGATGCAAGCCCCATTGACTTCAAAGGGAGCTTCAGACATGTAACTGAGGACAGAACTGACCTCAGGAATTTAAATCAAGGTCTTGTTTCGCACACGCATCTAAATCAGGTCATGAGATTTCTGAGCCTCTGCAATGTTGTCAGTCAGGTATTTTGCAACAAAGAAATTTCTCTTTTCTTTTTTTTTTCTTTTAATTTTTCTCTGAGAAACAGAGTGTCCAGGTGATTTCTGATGCTGATGCAAAAGCCATAAGAGGGCTCCTTTCATCAGTATTTTTTTTTTTTTTTGTTCTAGTTTTGTCTTACTAAAGCATTTCCCTTTCTCACATATCTTACTTCTTCTGAACTAACTACTTAGAAATTCTACTCCAGGATATAGACTCCCATCTGTGCACCTGTATTCTGCTCAACCATAGTGCGATTTAGCGGCAGGACTCAGTCATGCAGCCTGCAGAATGCTGATGCTTATTTCACACAAACACTTTGAGTAGTATTTGGTCTGCTCAAAACCAAAGCAAACCTATATTTTGCTTCTGTGGTTGGTTTTGTAATCATTCCTGTTACACATACAATTGCAATAGCAGCAGCAAATTTATTCTAGGCTAGGACCAGCATTTCCCATGTTATCTTCCCTGTCTTTCCACAATAGCAGGACTCCACAAATTACTGGTTTAAGATACACAGATTAACAACTTGATCTACTATTCTGTAATGGAATAATCACATCTATGCTACATGATATGGGAACACCTGCTGAATTGGCTGGTACTAACTAGAGAGAGCAGGAGGTAGTAAAGCTTGACCTCTAAGTCTCCCTTTTATCATTGCCTGTGGAGTGCTCTGCAGATGGTCTGCAGCATAAGCAGCAATATTTACAAATCTGTCGTCTCACTGCCATCAGAGAGGAAGTTTCAAAGTGGAAGTGGTCCTTTGTTCAAAACAACTGGGAAATGTTTCAGTCTCAGCCAAAGGATAGATTTGATAATCTTTGCAAAATCTATGTATTAAAAACTGCAAAGTAATTTGGAGTAGGAAGGCAGAAGAATTATGTTCAGATATTTATAACTTCTTTTCTGTCTGATTCATAATTTGCATAACTTAATGGTAAATGAGGACAAACTCCCTTTTCTTCTTGAAATAAAATTCAGCAAAGATTACTAAGTTTTAAATTCCCAAAGTGTGTTATGATATCTATCCTGATCTGAAAAATTATATGCTATACAGCTTCTGTCAGAAACACTTGCACCACAATTTGGTTTGACTTGTTTTGTGTAGCTGGATTTTTCTCATATACCAGCAGATGTTTATGCTGCGCTAATCGCTTAGGCTGCCTTTAATGTCAGTGCAGTACTTTTAGGGTGTGACCTGACCTATTTCAAATGTCAATATTAGGATAGAAAAAATTGCATCTCTAAAATGCCAGATGTATGCATATGCAATGTAGACATGTATCTTTCCTAAAAGCATTATAAAAAATTGCAAAGTAAACTGTTCAAAAAGCAATTTTCTGTATTGAAACTGGCTAGTTGAATCGTTCAGCATCAACATTAGATCACTGGGCATTGTTATACTTCATTCTCCTGGTTTAGAGAGATGTCAGCTACCTGCTGTTCCTGTTAGTTGGGAAGCTTTTCTCCAAGACATCCATTTTCAGAAGGGTACAAGGGTTTGGAAGAGTGCTCTTTCATTAGTTTTTATGGGTTTTCTTTCTCCACATAATCTTTTTTAAATCTACTCTTGTGTTTTATTTTAAAAAAATCAGAAATTAAAAAGATCTAAACACAAGGCAGTTTGTCTTCTTGTTCCCACTATTGCAAATATGGACTAAATTAGCAAAATAATAGAGTCACATCAGATTTAAAATTCAGTCAGAGATCTGTTAGTGGTAAGTAAACACATTCAAAGTTTGTGTTTATTGCATAACCTTGAACATTTGCTTTGGAGGAAACGCTTCAGCTTGTTATTTTATACACTGTTCTTGAGCAGAACTCTGAAAAAAATGTACAGATGAACACAGAATTTCTTCTTCTTGTTCCTCTTAGCACACTGAATTATTAGTGACAGAAATCTCTGGTAGCCAAAGTTCTGTCAGAGCTTAAATCCACAGGGATTTATATGCCTGTTAAAAATCAGTGGTGATGCTTTCTGCTCACAGCTATCATACCTCTATTAATTCATACATACCAATTTACATCTAAGTCATAAGAGAGGTATTTTTAATTAATTTTCTTTTATGTAAATTGATTTGGATACTTTTGATTTTAAGATATTTAAAGTCATACTACCAGACATGTCGACCACTTTGACGGAAGTGGACAGCTTTAATCTCTATTTCACTTGGGTCCACAGGTAATTTCCCTTAAGAGAATATAATGAATCACTTGATCTCAGCTAGTTTAGATGAAATTCTGAAGTGGAGAATACTGTACCTCATGTCACTGCAATCACTTCAAGTAGGTTTACTAGGCATCCCCAGCATTTTCCTGATATTTTTTACTAGTATAAAATTAAGCTTGCCAGAAAGTAACCTACTGGTTAAAAAAGCAGAAATATGTGCAGCAGAGATAAGAAAGAAGGTATACAAATTGCAAAGCACAGCTAATTATAGTAACACATAAGGACTATCAGAGGCAGGAAATGCAGTGCAGGGATTTAAAGACACATTCCAGGACAGTAATTAATTAGTGGGGAAGAAAATAAAAAAAGAAAGAAAAAAGTAGTAAAAGATGCATTCGTAGTATGTAGTGTATTTCGATCTTCTTTCCTAAGGGATTCCTCTCCAATCCTTGCTTTAACGCTCTGTTTAACTTCTGTTACAGTTGGTCAGTAATGCACGTGAACCCCTTCCAATGAACACAGGGATTTGAATTTAGCCTTTTGTCATATTCTTTTTCCTTAACTTATGAATCACTTTTGATAACCTTATTTATCATTGCATTTCACATTTGTTTTTGTTACTGAGGACACTGAAAAAAGTACAATCACTGGTTATAAACAGCCTTTTAATTTTTTTTGTTGTTATTTTCATGATCACTCAAGTTTAAAAAGCTGCCTGAAACAAAAGTATCTGCATTATTAATATTAACGATCTGACACAATCCAGTCAGAAAAGAAAATTTGTAATGTAGTACTAAGGTGCTTAAGCCATGATCAATAAATACTGTGAAAGCCGTGCTTAAGCCTCATGATCAATAAATACTGTGAAAGAGGTGTGGAAAAGCTAGAGAGGACCAGTTTGTTCTCCGCACCTGTGTGGAGAAATCTCTGGATGTTATCTACCTAGACATTAATAAAGCCTTTGATACCATTTCTCACAGCATTTTCCTGGAGAAAATGGCTGTTCATGGCTTGGACAGATGTACTCTTCACTGGGTAAAAAAACCTGGCTGGATGTCTGGGCCCAAAGAGTGATGGTGGATGGAGTTAAATCCAATTAGCAGCCAGTCATAAGTGGGATTCCCCAGAGCTCACTATTAGAGTTCTGTTTAATATCTTTGTGTCCTGAGTTCAGCAGTAGCAGCCATTTTTCTCCTTCTTAGTAGCTGGTGCAGTGCTATAGTTTTGACTTTCAGCCTGGGAACAGCACTGATAACACCGATGGTTTTAGTTGCTGCTCAGTAATGTTCACTCTGACCGAGGGCTTTCTGAGTCTCATGCTCTGCCAGGGAGGAGGAGAAGACAGCAGAAACAGGACACCTGACCTAAGCTAACCAAAGAGGTATTCTATACCACAGCATGTCATGCCCACTATATAAACTGGGGGAAGTTATCTGGAAGGGCTAGTTTGCTGCTTGGGTTGGGCTGGGTATTGGTTGGCGGGTGATGAGCAGTTGTATTCTCTTCCCTTGTTATTTCTCATATCATTATTATTATTGGTGGTAGCGGTGGTGGTTTTGTGTTATACCTTAGCTACTGGACTGTTCTGATCTCAACCCGTGAGAGTTACATTCTTTTGATTCTTTTCCCCATCCCTCCTGGAGTGAGGAGAGGAAGTGAAGGGGAGTCAGAAAGAGACTGCCTGGCTGACTGAGTGTAAACCAAGATGCTTTACCAATGATTTGGATGAGGGGATCAAGTGAATCCTCAATAAGTTTGAAAATGACACCAAGTTGTGCAGGAGTGTTGATCTGTTTGAGCATAGGAAGGCTCTACAGAGGGATGTGCAGGGGCTGGATTGATGGGCTGACTCCCATTGCATGAAGTTCAACAAGACTCAGTGCTGGATCCTGCCCTTGGGTCGCAACAACCACGTGCAACACTACAGGCTTGGGGAAGAGTGGTTGGAAAACTGCTTGGTGGAAAAGGACCTGGGGGTGTTGTTGGACAGCTGGCTGAATAGGAGCCAATAGTTTGCTTTAGGTGGCCCTGCTTGAGCAGGGAGGAAGGACCAGATAAGCTCCAAAGGTCCCTTATAAGCACAGCTCTTCTGTAATTCTGTGGTTGCTGATATAGGTAAAGACTGCAAAAGTGCTGATATTTTGCTAGTAAAACAAGGAGAATGAACAGTAATTACAGATAACTCAGTTTAGCTTCAATCCCTAGAAAAATCAGACAAAAGATGACATGGAAATCAGCTGATAAAAAGGTCAAGTGCTATAATGTAATTAGTTGCAGAGCAGTACAGCTTTGTAGAAATGAGGTTTCATAAAATTATCATCATTTTACTTAGTCACAGGTTTGGCTCTGTCATGCTTTAATGCAGCAGACAGCTAAACCAATCACCCAATAGCCAATCACCCATCCACCCCATCCACCCCAATACACCCTTGCAGTGAGATGGAAGAGAGGATTAGAAATTAAAGTAAAATTTATGGGTTAGGGTAAAGTTAGTTTAATAGGACATAAAATGGAGGGATAATAATAATACAAAATATACAAAAAAAGTGATGCACAGTACAGTTGCTCACCACATTCTGACTGATGCCCAGCCAGTTCCTGAGCAGTAGACGCCAAGCCATCTTTCCCCTTAGTTTATATGCTAAGCATGACATCATATGGTATGGAATATCCCTTTGGTCAGCTTAGGTCAGCAGTCCTGTCTGTGTCCCCTATCAACATCTTATGCCTCTCAAGCTACTTACTGGGAGGGCTGTATGAGAAGCTGAAGAATCTTTGACCACTGCTTATGCAACAACTAGAACATCAATGTGTTGTCAACGTTATTCTCATCCTAAATGTGAACCACAGCACTGCAGCAGTTACTGGGAAGAAAATTAACTCAACCAAAACTGCAACAGACTGAAACAAACTACTGTTTTGATGCTTACTGTATGCATCATTTTATGCAGTTTGGTACAACATTCTAAGAAAAACAAGCACAATAAAACCCCAAACAACAGTGTATATTAAATCACTATGGTTTGTACTAAATAGATTAAAAAGGAGTTAAGGCTGTAATGTTAAAGTGACACTGCAGACAATTCAGTTCTGCTGTCCACAATGATAGGTTAAAACCTCATGGCAAGATGCCTATAAATATGGGCAGATGCTCTATATTATAGAATCATAGAATCGTTAGGGTTGGAAAGGACCTTAAGATCATCTAGTTCCAACCCCCCGGCCATAAGCAGGGATACCTCACACTAAACCATGCCACCCATGTCATATATGCTTTTTTCTTGAAGTATGATGCTTTCCATTTATCATTCTGCCAATGCTTCTCTTTGCTGAGTTCAGAGATCTATTTTTTCTGTGTATATTTAACTTTTGTCTGAGCCTCTGTTAAAACAGCATGGTCTTACTTGGTTTCTCGTCAGACTAATTTCTCAAGGTTTCCTTAAATACCTGTCATTTTGTCTTGAAAAACATTGTGTTTATAGAGAATTTCTTTCATATCTTTCACCAACTTTTTTTTCTTTCTTATTTAATGCTTGCAAAGTTTGCCTGGAATTTCTGCCATCTCTAAAAATTTTTGACAGCAGAAAAAAATGCATTATGTAGCTTTGTGTTTACACTTGGTATATTTTCATATGTTTTCATATTAAAATTTCTTTGTAAAATATTTCTTTTGTATGGAAGGTATTCAGACATTGGGGTAGTAAAACAAGTATGATATTTTAAGTCTTTCTGTTTCTCCCTATTTATAAAATATCTTAATGTATATCATGATACTGTGCATCTGTCCATATGTGGTACATACTGTGGGAATTTCAATCTTCTTTTAAGAATAAAACAATTTTTAGAAGATGCCCTGTCATTACTTAGCAGCCTTTTCCATTCCCATAACATCACTATGCTCAGCAATGTAGCAAGCACTTGTCTTGCAAAATGTACACTCTGACAAAAGAAGTGATAAGGAAAGATCACGTGAAAGATCACGGACAAACAAAACTTTTTTTCTTTTTTTTTTTGTTGGCCTAAAATCACATGCTTTCCAGTTTGTTGTAGGCATTCCTCTCTAAGTTTCATTGCATACCCCTGTTGAAAAAGTCCAGTTACCCCCTTTATTCTATATTGTCTGTTCTCTGCATCTGCAAAAAAGAACAGGCTCCTGCTTTGGTGATGATAGACATAGGTTTTGAAAATAAAATAATTTTTTCCCTGGGAATTCCACTGTATTCTTGGTTTATCGTTTTGTAATATTTTACCATCTTGAACTTCTTTTGAGAACTAGTATCTTCAGACTCCCAAAATAGCTAAGTTGTATTCTGCTCTGTAGATTTTTTGTCTGTGTAAGCTTTCCATCTTTTTAACTCTTCTCACCTTCCTGACATCTTCTGCAGAGACCTGTAGCAGCAAAACCTGTAAGTAAATTGCTCTATAACTCCTGAAGTCTGTTTTTTATACTCACTGTAAACTCACTTTTTCATTAGTTCTTTAACTTTTATACTTACACAAATACTGGCCTATATTAAAACTGAGAAGCTAGGTGAGACAGAAAGTGACATATTGAAGTGATGCATACCTCTTAAATATACTGTTTAATGATGTCCCTTCCCACTTCTGTCTTGTCTGCTTATTTCTGTTATTTTTGCAAAATGTACAATAAAGTGGGTTTCCAAGCTTAGCTTATTTATGCACTATGACAACAATTTGTTGCTTGCACTGCATTCATTAACAGGTGCATTACTTTTTAGTATGGACAAGATATGTTTTGACAAAATAGCCATGGCTGTATCTTGACAAAAAGTTAATACTTCGAGTAGAGTAAGGTGTTTTTTTTTCGTTCAGAATATCATTGTTAAACTTCTGGTAATTTATTATGATTCAGTATTGGATGAAATACACTGTTAGAATGATAGATATCAAGCGGGGGTACATTCTATTTCAAAGAATTCTTTGCATTTATTTCATTGCCATCACAGGAAAACCAAGAAAAATGTAAGAATTCTAATTAGAATAAAAACTGAAACTACTTCTCTGTTGAAGAATTAAGGGACTGGCAGACTGTTAAACCAGATGCACAATCCATCAAATGTAAAGCAAGCTTTTATTATCAGTATTTTTCAAAACCAGCTGCAGCTAAGAAAAGTGTTATTTCCAACTAAAACTTTTGAAGGATACTGAAAGCTGCTTTTGCATATACTTTCAAGCAGAAGAAGCATTTTCTAAATATCAGTGGTGTCTGAAATACTGTGAAAGTTTTGCCAACAAAACAGGCTGTACTGAAAAATAGAAGAATACATATCTACTGGCATAAATATTGCTAGTATGTTTAGGTTCCACTGAGTTCTACTAACTTTGAACACTGGCAATATGCTGCTTTCATTTCTGAAATGTTCCCTTGAGCAAAGTGAATTAAGTTGTTGGTAGACTGAAATATAAGTCTGTTATTCAGAATAGTTATTTTTTTTTTCTGCTGAATAGAAATGAAACAGAATATAAGCTGGAATTTTGGTTTGTTAGACTTCTGATTAGTAAAAAATTGTAATGTTAAGTTGGGATATCATAAACTGGATAATAAATTGGGAATGGAACAAATTAATTCAAGTGGATATTTCATTTTGTAATAAATATGGAAACTAATTAAATAGATAAAAATCATAATCAGTTCTTTAGAAATAGAGCCAATGGAAAATTTTGGAATATCAGCAGAGTCTGTCAGAATCTTGGGAAGCAGGCATATAAAGTTTTATATGTTCTAACTATCGCAAATAAAGTATTAATAAGAGAACTTTCACAAAAATTTTAGGAATAGGCCAAGAAAAGCTATGCTAGCTGCCATAATAAGCACTACTTCCTGAAAGTTGCAATGTTATATATTGACTTCTCCTTCCTCGTTGGATTTGTTTACATGAAAGTTATTCAGCAGATTTCTGCTGCCTTTGCAATGGAATTCCCAAATAGGTTAAGTTCATTAAATTCTCCACAGCTTCCACTTTAGCTTTCCAGCCTCTTTTACCTAATTAACTAATAGTTTCCTTCTTACAAAGTTTTTAATGAGGTTACTGCATTACCATATTACAAAATCCTGTGTGCAGGATGAATCATTTTCATCAAATATCATGAATGGTATTAAGAACACCAAGGTCTTCTGAATTTACTGGGAAAATAATTCTGATTTTTGCATCATTCAGAATGTATTTTTTAAAGCTGTATTGACACTTATTACAGAGTCATTATTTGGTTAGTATCAAACTAGTCATATAAACATCAGCAACAATGGTTTCATGCTTCCTGTGTTTCATTTGCATTTCTTTCTGCCAGTACAGGCTCCATCTGTGTTTCAGTATAACAGCAAACTATTTTTATTTACAAACTTATTTTTTCCCTCAAAAGTGTGACCATAATAAAATAATAAATTTTATAATTTGTACTATATTTGTCACGGAGGGAGTTTTTGACTAGGCCCTCCTCTAAGAAATGCCAGTCCTTATAATATATATGGAATTTATTTCCAGCAATCAACAAGAATAATGTTACAGTGAATTTTATCTCCTACTTGCAACTAACATTTTGTTAATTTCAATAAAACTGTTTCATTTGATAAGGTTTACTCAAATGGTCTTTTCAATCTACTTATAATTACTTCACCGGTGGAAAATGTGATTTATTTCAGTATGCTGGTTCCAGATGGTTGTCAATGAAACACATCCTTTCTGTTACTGTAGTCAGCACCCTCCTGTATGCTTCCTCTTTAAACCTATGAAATCCAAGAAATATTTAAAATATATTGAATGTTATGATTACATTAGATATAGAGTAGTGTTAGGTATATATTAGCCATAATTACTGGTGTTGAGCAGTTTTGGTAATATGACAGAGATAACTGAAACCAGATTTTGGTAGCAAATGCCTACCCTCGCACTATGGGTTTCTATGTGCTTGTTTTCAGA
>JBCJKH010046171.1:18986-31454 GCA_039877255.1 Loriculus beryllinus | reverse complement strand
CCCGCCAGCCCGCGGCGCTCCCCGGGACCTGCTGGCACCTCCTGCCCGGCCCCGCCCGGGTACCCCCGAGCACCCCCGCCCGCCTCGGGCCTGGGGGTGTTCTGAGGGAGCTCCAGGCCTGGCCCTGCACCGCCCTCACTGCGCCTGCGCGGGGGGCTCCGGGAGGCGGGGCCGCGCTTCGGCGCAGGCCCGGGGCGCATGCGCGCTGAGGCCCCGCGCTGGGCTTGTCGTTGCAGCTTTAAGAGGGCTCGCGGCCTGGCGGCTCTGGTCCCCCCCTCCCCTCAGCCGCCCTGACGGAGCCGCGGCCCCCCCCGCCCCTCGCCGGCTCCGTCCTGCCGCAGCCCCGGCACCCCGCGGACCCCCCCACGGCGCCCCCGGCAGGAGGTGAAGCTGAGCGGGAGCGAACCCCGGCCCCTGGCCCCGGGCTGGGGACAACTGAGGGGGGGGCGCAACATGGCGGAGGCCAAGGAGGAGGGGCCGGCCCCCCGTGCCAGGGTGAGTGGGGGGCGCGAGGGGAGGTCAAAGGGGAGGGGTCATCGGGCGGGAGGGGCCCTGAGGACCGGTCCCGACGGGGCGGGGGCTGCGGCCTCCCCTCGGTGCTGAGCGGCCGGGCCCGACCCGGGGGGGGGGACGAACACGGGCAGCCCCCGGCCGCGGGTGTCCGGTCGCTGCAGCCGTGAGCGAGGCCGCCCCCTCCGTGCTGCGAGGCACGGTGCCCCCTGAGGCTTGGTTGGCGTCCTTCGGTGCTCAGGGACGAGTGTCCGGGCATGGTTTCCGTGAGCATCTTTGCATCACCTGGATGATAAACTTACAGGTAGCTGGGATCCGTCAGCACCACCAGTCTCCTGGTGTAAACCCCACTGTGCTTGCTGCTCTGTATGAATTCACGGTGATTGTCCCATGTCAAACCATGGTCAAGATGGCAGTTTGATCCAGACTCAGGTCCTCGGGCTGGAGCTGGTGTGAGCACCGTCAGCTGCTGACCCTGTCATGTGGTCCGCCATCAGCATGGCAATGGGCACCCTCCTCTGCTGGAAGAAATACTTTGTGTTTTAACAGATGGAAGGGTCTTTGTGGTCCACACGTTGAAGTAACTATGAAAGAATAAGTTTTTAACAGAGCTCGATATAATCTTGTAACAAGTGAAGTCCCTCTTCCTGCATCATGTAACTTTGGATTGAAAGCTTCCCTGCAGGAATGAGGTTAGGTCAGGTTTGTGTGGAAGAGCCCATAGTCCACTACAAGACTCTGAGCTGTCCACTTCCCTTTTCCCAAAGATGAAGATGTTTTCCCATTTTCTAGCCTTGACAAAGACAAGAACACTCAAGTTTTCCATTCCTGTACATGAGAGAAGTTTAATTTGCTGCACTGATTTCAAGCAACATGAAACTTGTGGTTGCAGTAAAAGTAGTTGTTGCTAAACTGAAGAGTTGACCTTCCGGGTTCTGACTGGAGGAGCTGCACAGATGTTTGTCTGCTTTGCAGTTCTGAAATGAACATCATCACTGAGTTGTCTCAGACCCGTGTCTCTTGGACACTTGCACTTACTTATAAGCAAACCCAAAGAATTTTGTGCAATTGCTCACAGATACTCCATAAATGTGTAAGCCTGTAGAAGGTCAGGGTCTTGGCTACCTCAAGAAGTTTAAAGGGAAGAGGCTTCATACAGGACAATAACTTAGGAAATCTTAAACTTCATTCACAGGAATTGAAATGTTAGTGATGTAAGGAAGTACATCGTGAGGACAGTCAAGCATTGAAAGAGGTTGCTCAGAAAGGTTATGCCCTACTGGTGCTCTGTTCATGCTCCTTGCCATGATGTGCTCAATTTGTCTGTTGTTACCTGGTATTATCAGTGGGAAAAAAAAGATTGCCTTTTTAATTCTCAAACTTGCCAATTATTTGCTAAGGAATAGCAAGACAGTGTTGTCAAGTTCATGTCCTCTCCATTGGCCTCAGAACAAATCATTTCTCTGTCAGTTGGCTAATTATCCATGAGGTGGAAAGTCCAGAAGTCTCCATCAATTACTGCTCCATCTGTCCCTGTACATGATGGAAAACCTTGTGCTGGTGGCATTGACTATCCTCTCCTGCAGGAGCAGAGAAAAGATCTAGGAAGGTGGAGTTGCCCCACACGAGTGAGGAAAGAGAAAGCACAACTTGCCAGTCTAGCTTGAAGGAAAATCCCTTTCTGGTCCCAAATCTGACAGTGAGATTAATCTTAGTTGTGCCAGAAAGATTCCTGTGAGATTTTAACAGAGTAGTAGCACCAGTGCACTGTGTTCTGTCAGTCTGTAACCTTCTGTAACCATTCCAAAACCAGTTTATGCACCAATAAGTTCTTGAGGACCATGGGGAGAAGCGTATCCTTTCCAGCTAATTGATTTACTGATGGAGGCAATGAAGAATGAGATTAACATACTGTAAATACAGGACACTTGTGTATCTTCCATTAAAGCCATAATTAATGAGGTCTTGGAAGACCCGTCTATCCCATTTCTCCATAGCTGTCTGGTTCCCGTTCTGCAGGAGGTCACAGTGACAGACTCTCCCAAATCCCGTACCTGAGGAATAATGAGCATTTCTTATAAACCCCGTTTTCTTTCATGTGGAATAAACAAAGACTAGTTTAATAACTTCTCCAGAGAGGAGCTGAGCAGGTGCTGGTGTGTTCAAGATTGTTCTTTTCAGTATTAAGATCTTTGGCAAATATTGTTATTCCAGAAGCGTTTAGGCTGGAACTGGCTCTTTGCCAGGCCCGTTGTGAGCAGTTGCTGTGTTTTAGCTCAATCCACCATAATGAGCCACAAAGTAAAACAGAAAGTTTTTGCCAGTGAAAGACTGACGTGGAGGTTTTGTCTAATTTTGACTTAATAGTATCTACAAAGTTTCTATGGCTAAATTTGTATTTTAGAGAAGATTCTTTTCTGCCCCTAATCAAAATTGTTGCATTTTTCTAAGGCATCAACATATTCAACTTTACGTAGCTGCAAAATAATATCAAGATTAACTTGGAAGGTGCTTGTATGGGGTTTTTAATTAGTTTATACAAATATTTGTGGCAATTCAGCTTTAATTTGTATGTTGAATAATATACAGTAATATCCTTGTCTTGAACAAGTTGATGCTTTGAATAGAATGATCTTTTATTTACGCCTGTAGGAGTGCTAACTCCTGTAATGTGACACTCCAGCTCTTGGAAATGAATTTGGTGTGAATAGGTGAACACCCGGTGGCTGCTTCAATAAAACAGCTTTAATTTTGCATAGCTTTAATTAAAAATTGAAGGATCACCTCATTTAGAAAGGTTTGTGACGGGACAGCTCTCAGATGGTACAAAGACAATGATGAGAACATTTCTCTGCAAAGGCTTGTGCATCTCTTAGAGAATGCTTTATGGCAGAAGTTTTGAATTAACCTTCTAAAAACCAAGTGTAACGGGTCTCAGTTTTTCAAATGAGGACTTCTCCCATTTTATGAGATACAGAGAAGTCAAGTCAGCTCTTTATGCCCACCTTGAGGCCCTTTGCATAATGAGGATAGTGGAAATTAATTCTGACGTTATCTCCACTTTTGTCTTATGTAATGACTGTTGTATCCCACCATTCCTTCCACACATTCCAATTAACATTGGCTTTTCCCTCAGTTTATTGCCTTTTTTTGGTAACAAAACCAAATCTTAACTTTTACATTTGGTCCTTTTCCCTTTTGATAGCTGGTCCAGATTCAGAGAAGTGTTTGAAGTCTTTTAAGAGGTTGGAGAAGTTTAGTATCAAAATC
The DNA here is from genome assembly GCA_039877255.1 of Loriculus beryllinus. NCBI lineage: Eukaryota > Metazoa > Chordata > Aves > Psittaciformes > Psittacidae > Loriculus > Loriculus beryllinus. The sequence goes on along the minus strand of JBCJKH010046171.1, from coordinate 27,674 downwards.
TGAGTCTTGGTCCTGAGTTTGCCAAGTGCTTGGTCCAAGATCAGGGCTGGGAAGGGTGTAAGAATAATTGCTTTCCATTTGCAATCTTTTTGTGTTTTCTGTACCCAGATGACAGTTACCTGTCTGCTCTCACCTGGGTTCTCTGTACTCTTTCTGCCATCAGATGGGAATCTCTGAAAGATCCTCTGCCCAGTCGGGCAGGATGCATTGCTGCTGCAAGAATCTCTTCATTTCCTTTGGAAAAAGAGGGAACCTGAATCACTGCCCTAATAAACTAATGTTTAGTTGTTTAAATTTAGGTAAGAAGAGCCTGAGACAGAATTAGCACAACTGTACAGAGTTATTCCTACAGGAGAGATTTTGGAGTACTTGCTTTCTTTTATTAATTTTTTACTAACTTGTGTGGTTTTTTGAATCTTGATATTTGTTAAAACTGTCTAAAAAGCATTTCATCTTTATTAAATGTCTTTATTTGCCCAAGAAAGCCTTTATGGAATACAGTTTAGCTAATGCAGACTATTAACAGGCCTTTATGATGCTTAATATTTCCTGGCAGGAGTTGTTATAGTGCTCTGCAAAAAAATTAAACTTTCTGTGTTTTTTGGCAAAGTATCTGCTATCTCAAAATTGACTAGATTGGTTAAATATGTTTTAAGACATATTGGGGTGAAGATTCCAATACAAGGCAAGCATTAGCTCCATTGCTTACCTGCAGGCAGAAGAACCAAGCAGAGGTGGGTCAGTAGTTAGAACTCTCACTCTGATGCTGTTCAAGTACTTGCAGGCATTTTGTGCAGTCTTGTTTGTTCATAGAACAGGGCAGTTCTTGGGGCTGCATGAAGCCATCAGTCACAGAAGCTCTGATCACATAGTACCAGTGGGGTTTCTGTGATGTTTTACTGGTGTTCAGGCAGCTCATTCTCAAGAGCCTTCGTTACTTGTAATAATACCTGCAAAGAAGGTGGAACATCCAACTAAACTGCCTGTTGTAAGAACCACTTCTTCACAGGAAAAGAAATAGTGAAAGGCAACCAGGGCAAAAACTGCAAATGGGGCTGAAGTTGTAGGTTTTATGAGAGTTGGCCTCAAACTCTTACACTAATGGAAAGACTTGCGGAACCTAATGGTAAATAAGCTGATTCACCAGTGTGGGCTATTAACATCTAAACCATTCTGTGAAGGAGAGCTGATGATCCCCGCTGCGTTTATCAACAAGCAGAAGGTGCTATGTTTGTTGATTTTCTCGATTTGCATGAAAACCATCTTGTAGGCTTCCTTTTTGGGGAAAGATTATAATGAAAAGCAGATGACTTCAGCTTATACCTTTCACTTTCTTTAAAGATCAATTGACAGAAGGTTGGGGGTTTTCTCCTTTTAGTAACATAACTATTAGGAAGGGGTTACTGAGATGGTTCATTATCCTCTTGGGGAGACACTGAGTAGAAGGATCTTTCTGAGGTTATAGTGCCAGTCTTGCACCCCAGATTCTTACCCTCACTGCTTCTTAGTTGTTTTATATGGACTGGTTTTCTCTTAAAAGATGTGGTGATGTCTTTCTCTTTAAGAGCTACTCAGCTTCTGAATTCGGTAGAATTAAGGAGATTGTGTGCTTTGTAGAACATGATCTTCTAAACAGATGTACTTCTGAAAGCTTGGCCAGAAGTATACATTTGTCATCTGGGCAGTGCAGTCTTCCTTGTGGGATGCTAAAATATGGAACTAAAATGAAATACTTGGTTTGGAGTAATAACCCGTTGAGTATCACAACAGAAACATCCATTGTTATGATATGGACCCTGCTCTGATTTTGGTGATTTTTACATCCAGTTTAGTTTTTCTGACTTCTGCTGTGAGAAATGGGAATTCCCTTTATTTCAGCTCACTTACAGATTCATTGCAACCAAAACTCCAGTGTCACTGGTGGTTTGAAATGTCTTCAGCAGCAGAAGGGAAGTTCAGTGCACAGCCATAGTGAAGCTTTGAGGAGAGAAGTTCTTTGTTTTTAAAGTAAAGCCTTTCTTGTGGATGTCTTGGTTTGCTTGCTTGCTTGATGTGTGTTTTGTGTCTGGGTGTGTTTGCTAATTGCCAAAGCCCACATGCCTAGCAGGCTTCAAATCAGCACATCAAACTGATGTCTTTCAGAAACCCATTGCAGGGTGAAGCCTTCTTTGTGGAGCTGCTTCCTTCTCAAATCCATGTTTTGTGGGCAGATGGGAGAAGGGCTCTGGTTTTTGTAGGTAGGTTAAAACCACTGATCATTTAGAGTAAGCAGGGCAGGCAGTAACTTTCTGTGTGTTGACAGGCTCATCTATTTGCTCCCGCATAGGTTGGTAACAGGCTGCATCCTGTGTATGCATGTTGGGTGGATCTGAAACCATTAAGTCAACAGGGGCTTTGTTTGGAATTGGCCTGTGAATATTCAGGCAGCTCAGGGATGTCTGGAATAGTGGGGACAGACAGGACAATACACTGATGTGCTGAACCCTGTGCTGTCTGGTGGATCAGTCAGTGTTCTAAAACCACCCTAGTGAAGGGCACCAGCATGTGCCTGGATCTTCTTTCCCGAGACTTAAAGATTGAAGATGCAAATTGACGGCGAAGTTAGTGAGATGCAAGGTATGAATGTGTTTCTTGAACAGAAACATAGGGAGCCACAAGAAACTGAAAAATGCCTGCCTTTGTCTCTATGTGTAGGGATGAGTGTTTAGGATTTGCCTTTAAAAACACCCATCCCGGTATCAATTTCATTCCTCTTAGCCTCTATTAAAAATGATCTTTCGAAGTCTTGGGCATGGCGCAGACTCCCAGGGAAGCCTCAAGGACTCAGAATCCTCCAGGCTCCCTCTCGGAGTCTCTCCACCGGCTGCTCCCAACCCGTTCTCCCCTGTGAAGAGCCACGCGTGGTGCCCAGCAGCGCAGGGGCGCGGGTGCCGGGGCTGCTAGGGGGCTCTGCAGGCCCCGCGCCGCACGCCGAGCTCTATGGCTAGCCTGACCCCGGCGGGTTCTCTTCCTGCCGCAGCCGTTCTTTTCCTGTAGCAGGTGTCTGCAGCAGGCTGGCTCTTTGTTACCCTCTGCTCTTCCCTCCCTAGGTGCTCCGGAGGTAGGAATCGATAAGGCTGGCTGTGTTTCGGTAGGAAGCAGCTCCGGGAGAGACCCGCTGCTTGATTCTGCTCGTACGGTGGAGCTTTCCCGTAGCAGAGGTGCAGCGCGGCTGTTTGCTGCCTGGCATCCCTTCCAGGGGTGTCATGTGTGAAAGGTCAGGGGATGCTTCCTGAGCTCCCCCCTCCTGCTTCAAGAATAGCGATTACAATTGCAATTACTTTTTCCTTTCAAGTTGTGCGTTCCTTATCAGTTTAATGATTTCTGAAGTTTGGGGGTGGGGGGAGGGTTGTGCTGTGTGATGGTGGGAGGGAGATGCCAAGAGCTGGATGAGAGCTACCTGCCTGCAGGAGTGACAGCTACGCAGGAGCCTGCTGGAGAGCGGACCCCTGTGAGGACACCTGATGGCTTCAGACAGCCTCAAATGTGAAGCATCAGGGCTGATAGTGATGGGATGGGGAGAGCTGTGGCTCTGCAAGAGCAGGCTGTGCCAAGCCCTGCCTGGGCAGCGAGAGCAGCCTGTGCCACATCCCAGCCTGTGCCACATCCCAGCCTGCTTCTTCCACAGCAGCCGTGTCACCTTCGAGACAGGCAGGCAGCTCTGCCTGCACATCAGCGCCCACCGCCTGCCACCGCGAAGCCTTATCTGCCTCCGTCAGCCTCCGGCTTGGTGCTCTCCCAGCACATCACCGCCTTCCCCATCCCTCATCCTGCTTTGAAGCAGGAGGTGGGAGCTGCCTGCCCGTGCCAGTCACAACCGCAGCAGCAGACAGGAGCTCGCCATCAGCTGCAGGGGCAGCAGGACTCACTGTCCCAGGAGCTGGCTCTGTGACACAACGTTTCTTCTTCCCTTTTATTCAAACCTGGATGCCGGGAATGCCTGGGCAGGAATTTGGTGCATTTCCAGCACTTGGAAAGAGTTTTTTCTGGCCCCTGCAGATGTTCAAAATCAGTGGGAGCTCAGACCTGAGGACCCTGAAGGGAATGAGTGTCACCCATCGGCAGTTCCCACCCTTGAAGGAGCTCTGGTTGGACTGTGAATCCTACAACCTGCATGAAAGAAGCCCTGAGATGGACCCAGATACAAGCCCTCCAAGTTCTTGCTCTGGGAAGCCGAGCCCTTCTCACCAGGAGCAGTGGTACATGAAGAGCCTTTCTGTAAGAGCTCAACAATGCCAGTCTGCTGCTAGGGAAGGTAAGGGGTTTTATTGGAGTCTGTGGCACAAAGAGAAGGAACTCCTCCCTCTGCTTCCAGTAATAAAACACTGCCTGGCAGAGTGAGGGCACAGGTACCACTGTCTAAATGGGGATGAGAGATTGAGCAACACTGCAGGAAGATGAATGGGATATACAGACTGAGCTGCAGAGGAGATACTCTACATCCATTGCACCGGCAACTCCTGGCCCCAGGGAAGCTCCTGTTGGACAACATGCATCTGCAGCTGCTGCATGTGAGCCCCCCTCAATGAGTTTCATGTTTCCTTGGTCTAGGACCATGTTTGGCTTTGGCTTCTCTGACAAGCTTTCCTCAGGGTTATGCCTGGGAGGGAAGACTTGCTCCCGGCCTCCGACATGGTTAAATGTGGCCGTATAACAAAATCAGCTTGCAAGGTTACTTACTCATCTCATTATACAAGCATAAACCCTAGGCAGACAAACGTAAAGCAAAAGAAGTTTTATGCCTTATGGAGAAAGCTTATTGCATCTTCTAAATGGGAATAAAGTATCTACAGGTGAAATATGTCACCACTATTACAACAGTGCTCACAGTGCTATGGGAAGGGCTCCTGCTGTAATGGTACCAGTAGGGTCCAGGACCAGCCAGCCCAGGGCTGGCATCAGAAGAGGCAGAGGATGTAGCCCCGTGCCAGGGAGGCACGGTCAGTGTAACCTGCAGTGGGATGTGGTCATGGCACATGGATGAGGTCTGCTTCTGTTGCCTCAGTTTCCCAGCAGCTGGCTTGGGACAACATTGCTTGCTCCCATGCCAGCAGTTAATGAGATCATGTTTGTGCATGGCTTTGAACACAAATGTCTCTGCAACGTGTAAGTGCTAAGTACTATTAGCAACTAACAGCACTTCTCCTTTGGTACAGGGCTCTGCTGGCTTTGCCTGAGGCCATTCCAGCCCAGTGAAGCATCACTCTCAGCAACACTACCTGCTCTATGTCAGACCTCCACGTCAGCCAGCACATCCCACCATGCTCTGGAAACCAGCTGAAGATGGAGCTGTGAGTCCAGAATCAAGAGCATGGCTTTATCTGGGCTGAGGGGTGTCCTGTAGGAACTCAGGGAGCTGATGGAGATGGGAGAGACACCAGCACTGGGCAGAGGGTGAAGGGAGACGTCCACCAGCAAGGTGGGACCAGCGAGGTTTGGCATATGCAGACCCCAGGCTCACAGCCTGCACTACGTAGCTGCTTTGGGGAGGACATGGTCAATGCACCCTTGTTTCTGGGCTGGGCTGCAGGGTAGCCTGTGCCACAAGGCTGGAGTTAGAGCCATCCCCAGAGCAGTGCCAGATCAATGGGTGATGCTCCTTCTGAGGCTGTGCTGTCCCTGCAGGGGCCAGGCTCACTGCCTGCCTAACACCCATCCCTGTCTCAGCAGCCTCCATGCTTACCCTCATTATCATGCTCTTCTCCATCCTTCCTCCTCACGCTACCTGATGATCTCTGCACTGGATCCTGCCTGGAGACAGATGATGTGCTGGGCATGAATGGCAAAGTTTATTAAGTTGGGGTGGAGAGCTCTGGCAGACTGGGTTCACAATTAGGCTCCCAAAGGCAAGATCATAAAGCATTCAGACACTTGGGATACTGGCCTGATTACCAGCATCTTTCATCATTAAATATTAACACCAAGGCTGCTTAAAGGCCAGTGAAAGAATTATAGAATTTAATACCTATCACGCTCTATCAATAGGCCTGGAGAAATATGGTCCTTTCGCCTATAGTTTTTTTTTAATGCTTCAATGTAAACGAGAAGACTGGCAAAATTAAACAGCACAATTCTTGGTTAGGAGCCACTGGGAATTGCAAACAGGGAGCACCAGGGATCAGACTTGTTTGATATGCTAGGGGAGCGAGCTCATTAAAACATAGGCATTGGTACCAGAAGGAGAGGAAATTAAAGCATAATTTAAGCAAAGAAATCCATCTACAGAGAGTGTCTCCAGCCCTCAGCACTCCCCTGTGTGGCTGTGGGTTCCCTGGGACCCCAGCGAGCTCCAGCCTGCTGGCCTGGGCCAAAGGGGCATTTGCCACTGCAAAACTACCCCGACTGTGCTGCGGCACAGGACAGGGCATGAAATCCCCCCTGGTGCCCACATACCCCTTTGCCATCGTATGCACATGGGGTGTGATGGCCAGGACACAGGGCTGGAGCTTCCCACCATCGCTCATGGATCCTTTACCCGGAGCAGGAAGTTGGGAAAAGTCTTGGCAGCCTCAGGAAAGGTCATGCCCTGTGCCATGCCGGTTGTCTTTGCTTCCTTGTTTTGGGGTCTTGTGCTGAGCTGTGCCAGGAAAAAGGTGCCTGCATCAGATGGCCCTTTTCAGGAGGGGACAGAGCCTGTGCCCAAAGCATCGGGGTGGGCAGAGGTGGGACCATCCTGCAGCACAGCAAGGAGCTGCAAACCCAGCATCTTCAGAGCTCCCATGACAGGACAACCCCAACTGCCCACAGAGGGGAACTTGCCCACCCCATGGGGAGGGCTCAGCACAGCCCAAACAGCTCAGGGAACGTCGCTGGGTGCTAACCAGCTGTGGGCTTCAAGCAGCCTGTGCCTTGCTCACAGTTCTATCATCCATCACCGTATCACAAACTGATGTAGCGCTCCAGGAAGAGTTTTAACTGAATGTGCTGGTACAGATGCCTGCTTTGCGTGAGAAAATAGGGACCTGCAGGGGTCCCCCGAGCACAGCTGGCCCATGGCCCCCCTACCACTGCTTTCCCTACCAGCACTCCTGCAGCCCTCCTTCCTGCTGTCCACACTAGTGAATCCTTGATGCCTGCTCCCTCGTTGCAGCAGAGCCAGTCAATACAGTAATGAAGCGGCCCTGGCAAAGCCAGGCGGGTGCATTCTGACCTGTGCTCCCAGGCTGAGATCGCCCCTGGCTCTCCTGCCCTCTGCTTTTCCCCCAGCAGTCCTGCTCATGGCTGTGCAAACGTTTCACATGGCCAAGGCAATCTGCAAAGCCACAGCTTGGAGCCAGAGCACTTCCCTAAAAGCTGTCCTGGTGCCCGAGTCTGGCTTTTCCCTGCAGAAGGGACCCTCCATATCCCTTCCAAGCCAAACTATTCTGGGATTCTATGATTCTATGAACCCTGGCTCTGTATTTTCTTGGATGGGGACAGTGCCATGCTACTGTAACTGATGGCTGCCGTTGAACACGTGGCATCTCTATGGTGGGTTGCTCCTTCCAGCTCAGAGTTGGGATGCTACCACTGCTGAAAACTCTCTCCTGGCCTATACTTCCCTTCCGTATGGATAAAGATGGCCCAGAAGATTTTGCTACACAAAGTTGATTCATTTCCCCCAGTTATATCTCCTACATAAGCACCAGGACTGGTTTGACTTGCAGAAACTTTGCCAACTCCTGGCCAGCAAGGTGCCCAGCCTGAAGCTGGAGAAGTAAAGCCATTAGCAGAGCTTCCATCCTACCCAGCATTTTCCAGGCTTTGGTTCCTTATAGCCACACTTCAATAGGAACTCAAACACCAGGGATATTGGATCAAAACAGTCACGCTTACATGATGGTAAGCATCATGTCAGTATAAACTCAAGTTGCTGGCTCATACCAGCCAGAAAGTATTGAAATGCAAACTCTGTACCACCAGGCTTTGTGCCAGAGCACATATCACCTGTCCTGCCACAGGCGGCATAAACCTGGCATAAAACCATACCTGTGTTACCTGCTCCATATCACACACAACAGAAATGTGATCACATGCCTGTGTGTCTTCAGGACCTCATTTTACAACACAGAGGCGTGTGTTCCAGGAAGATAAGTGGCTGAAATAAGACTCAGAAAATTCATACTTGCTTCATTGCAAAGCAAAATCAGCGGCACCATTGGAGCTATACAGCTGTGACTATACTGCAGCTTCTGGCTTGAGATCTCAGGACATGTTCCCTTCACAGAGCAAGGGGAAAGACTCCTGTGGGCTGGTTGCTCTCTGGTTGTCTACAAGTGCCAAGCCTAACCCTCTGATACAAATCAGAGAGGTTCAGGGCCTTGTGTAACTCATAGCAGCCAGGCCAGTGAACACCTGAGCACTGTTAAACTGCAGTTTTTCCATGCTTTCAGCACTCACACAACTTTAAATAAGAGCTTGGGAGCTGCCCAAGCCCAGGGGTGACTGAGACTGGAGCACAGATCACAGAGGCAATAGGGGTGCACACAGGGAGAAGCTGTACGTATCTGCAGTAATACCTAAACCTCTCCCCTGCCTTTCTCTCCCCAAGTCCATTTGAATGCATTCTGGCTTTCTCGGCTGAGCAGCAGTGCTAAGCACGAACGTTTGAACTCTGTTCCCACAGAGAAAGAGCTGGGGGAGAAATCTAATGCTGGACAGATGCAGTAC
>JBCJKH010046171.1:0-13381 GCA_039877255.1 Loriculus beryllinus | reverse complement strand
ATTGCAGCTGGAGCCGGGGAGCTGGCACTGTGGCTGAGGAACCTGATACAGATCTAGAAGCTGCCTCCCTTCTGCCATGGGTGTCCCTGTCCATGGCAGGGGGGTTGGATCTAGATGATCTTAAGGTCCTTTCCAACCCTAACTGTTCTATGATTCTATGATTCTATAACATTTTCCAGCCACTTCTGTTATAAGGATGATCTGAAAGAAATTTTATGATGGGAAAATGATGGTAGGGAAATTTATTGCAGCTGGAGCCGGGGAGCTGGCACTGTGGCTGAGGAACCTGATACAGATCTAGAAGCTGCCTCCCTTCTGCCAATATCACACTAGTGGTGCCTGCATCAGCGCAGACCCTGAGACCAGACAGTCTCAGTCTTCCTTTTTCAAAGAAGGGGTGATTAAGGCCTTCTGTGGCAGTCTATGTCCTCTCCAGGACAAATGCAGAGGCAGGTTGCCAGGAGCAAGTCAGATCTCATTTACCTTACACTGAAACCTTCAAAGTCTTACTCAAATGAGTATTTCAAGTTGTGCACAGGGCGTATTAGAAGCCAGCCCAGGAGAGGTGCAGCATGCTTTAGGAACTGTCTTCTGCAGCACGCCTGAGGACGCAGAGCAGCTTAAAAGCTAATGAGCATCGCTGCAACCCTTCTGTTAGCTAGGCCAGAAGTCTGGAGCACTATGACTTAGCCTAGAGATCTCTGACACTGAACAAGAGGTGTTAAGTGACAGAAGATTACCAGAGTTCTGACAACTACTAAAGACAGGAATAGAAGGACCAGTAGTGTGGACCACCATGATCATCCTTATGCTATACTCTCGAGGGGGTGGGGAAGTCATGTTGGGATGCTGATGATAAAAACCACAGTGGCATGTTTTGTGTAGAAGAGGACCTCCTGCAGCTTCTTGGGCACAGTTCTTCCTAAACCCTGTTTGGAAGGTAGTGAGACCATCTACGTGACCATATGCCTGGCATATGAGCCATAGACTTGTCCTGATGAGGAAAAGCAGTCAACATTGAGACAGGCAGTGCCAACACACATCAATCCTCTTATCTTACATCTGCTGCCAAACACAGGTGAGGACTGGTCCCTTTAAGCTGCTCAGTGCAAATCCTGTCCTTGCCCTTGCTGAATCTTGACCTGCTCAGATGAATGTACAAGTGTAAATCTGTGCCTATGCAGGTGCTAACTCTTCAACACTTCACTTACGTAACCTGATTGAGGGGCTGCTGAGATAGCTCTCATTTCTCCTGTGGCCACAGGATAAAATATCACTCCGCATTCGAGCTTTCCTCTACTCTCCTCAGACGTGGCATTAAGTGTTGTGGGAGGCAGAAAATATGACATCATTTCTCTTTAAAAAGGGCATAAGGAACTGGAGACAAGGAAGTGTGCTTTTTGTGGCAGGCAAATCAGAAGAGACTGTAATATACAACAGAATGAGCAGGAGCCTAGATAGACCTGGATATATTGGGGAAGAGTCAACAGGGCTTCTCCAGGGGAAATCATATCTCATAAATCTATCCAATTTATTGGAAGGTGTCAATACTGGTCTGGGTAAGGATTAGCTGGTGCTGTAGTTAAATTGCATTTTCCAGAAGTTATATTCAAAGTCTCTTACAAAAGGCACTTGGAGACACTATGATGTTACAGAGTAACCCTCCACAGATCTATAAGTGGTTAAAAACATATAAGCAAGGGAAGGATAACTGCTTGGTGCTCATGGTGGCCAAAGACCACTAAGTCCCTTGGAGGCCTGTCCTGGGATCTGCACTGTGACACACTCATCAATGATGTGGAAAAGTGGTTAATAATGAAGTGACAGTGTTTGCCTATGTGACAAAATTATTCAGGATCGTGAAATCTAACACTGACAGTGAAAAGCTCTGGAGGATCTTCCAAGACTGAGTTACTGACAGTGAAAGAGAAGATGAAATTCAGTGTAAATACATGTAAGGTAATGTCAGTGAAGGTGAGGAAAAAAGATCCAGAATGGCAACCGAGCTTAAACAGACTATTAGCTCTGAATTAGCTACCTCCACTCATCCAAAAGCTCACAGGGCACTGTGGAAGGTGCCTTGGGAAATTTTCTTAGATCTGTACCCAAGTCAAAAAGCAAAGTGGGTGTCGGGCATCTCTCAAGAGTGAGATAACAGTACAGGAATTGTCATCCTGGTCAGCCACAGTCCATCTTTGTTTTAAATACCAAGTGTATGTCTGATCCTGGATCTCAAAGAACACAGCATAAAGAAACCAACCGCCAAGCAAGAGAAAAAGCTGACTCAGTGATGTTCCTGATGCCAAGATACTGAACAGACCAAGGTTATTCAACTTGGATAGGCTATGGAAATCTAGCCCAAGTGTTTTGGAGAACGAAAACTGGAGTTGGTGGCTCCCTCTTTCTGACATTACAGTAATAAATGAAAGCATCAGGAAGCAGATTTAAACTGATGACTTGGAAGCACTTTTTTCACACAGGGATTTGTGCATGCCGAACAACACAAGGTGGACAGGTCTGTCAGTGGCACAGACACAGCAGTCTGCCTGCCACCAGCAGCCCATGGTGCTCCAATGAGCATTCACCACAGTGCCAGAAGCACTCGGTGCTGGGCTGATTTTCATACTCTTTGCTGTAGTGTGTGTTGCTGGTCACTGACAGAATACCAGGTGTTGCAAGTGTTTTGTTTGCCCCATGGTGATAGGCCCAGGACCCTTTTATGGGTGTCCAAGGGTAAGCCACAGGAGAATCCCCTGTGAGGGTACTTCAGGTATAGCTCAAATGCTCCTCGATATTGGGAGCTGGAACTAGATGATCTTAAGGTCCTTTCCAACCCTAACTATTCTATGATTCATCACCCAAATCAGAGCTGCAGCCCATCTGGCCTCAGCAGAAATGCTGTACCCAGCTGCTTCAGGTTCAAATCTAGTACAATGTGTGAGAACGCAGCTGAGGAGCACAGCAGAAGAAATCTTTACTTTTCTCCTGCACATAAGGCAGAGGGGAAAAAACCCCTTTTATTATATATAAGTACCAGAATTATTCAGATAGAAATGTGCTGCAGGAGCCAGGTCTACAGACAGAAACTCAGAGGAACAGATGAAAGCATGTGCTGTAGAGCACTGAAAGGATGCACAGTGAGAGGCCACCTCTGCTGCTCCATCTCTGGAGGCCAGGCAGGAGGGACTGCTGCCTGTCCTGCTCTCAGCTGAATTCTAAAGTGCTCCCTTCTCTTCGGGATGCTGAGGTAGCACTCAGCTCTTGGCTCTCTTGTATGCAGCGTTTAATTCCTTCCTTTCTTTTGTTTTCCAGAGAGACACAATTAGAAATAACCCGTCAGAGGAAAATAACTAAAACTCACGCTCTGTCTCAAAGTCTATTTCAAGAAGAAAGAAGATTGCGTGTGAAGAAAACGCTCACCAGTGAGGTTCGACATCAGAAGGATGTTCTGCATGGGCTAAATAGAAGTATTCATTTTTCATACATGCCCAGATTCACAGTGACACTGGTTAGACTTTCATACGACCACACTTTGTTTACTTAAAAGCTTGAAGGAAGGGAAAATGTCACAACTGCTCATGTAAGTCTGCCCGTGCACCAATCGGACACATTCAGCATGGCTGTTTGTACAAGCAAAAATCTCCCAATAGGCCAAGAAGCGTTCACATAAATCATCTGTCCAATCATTTAAGAGGCTGAATAATTCATAGAAAGGCAAATGTGTTCACAAGCAATTCATATGAAGAGCTAGGAGCAGCACTGAAGGAATGGATTTGCTGTTTGCTATGTCTGTGAACCTGAACATGCTTTCCTTCGGCTTTGACTTTCACAAATGTGAAGCAGTTCTGTAGGTCCATCCCTCAAAATGTCACAGGTTGTCACCTACCCCAAAATACTGGTTCACTCCCTCTGCCTGTCCCGAGATATGAAAATGATGTCTCCACAAGCAGTGGTGCTAGTGTGGCACATCTGAATTACTTAATGGGAGTAATTTTGTTTCTTCTTTCTTCATTTCTTATTTCTTGAGGCTCATGATGGAGACACACGACTGATTTGCTCGAGCTCTAAAGCTCTCAAGGACTTGTGTCTGTCCATGTTGAGTACGTCCGTGCTCTGCCCTCTGTTTCTCTGTTTCTCCAGCTATGAAATGGTGAGGAACTTACTGAGCAACTGGGAAGTTTTTTGATATCCAGATGGAACGTGGGATTTATATCAGTCAAGTTTTACTTCTTACCCCCACTCCTATTTGAACCTAAGGCTGGTGGGACAGTGCTCGAACACACAGACAGGCAAACGTGCTGGTAGTGCTGGCTCTACCTTCTCCTCCCCCAAACCTGTACCTTCAGCACCACCAGCAGAGGTACGGGGCTCTATCAGCATCCTCTCATCTAGACAGTCTTTAGGAGGGAGATAATGGGAACACCAGTCATCCAAGAACATCCTTGATAACTTTAAACACATCTTTTGGGGGAAAACTCAGGGGGTTTGTTGGTTTGCTCTTTTATTTGTTTGGGGTTCTTTTTCTAGAGTCAGTCACAGCAGAACCAGACTCGTTCTCTTTAGCCTTGCATGAGATGCGAAGTATAAATAGAAGCAAAAGGATTCCTACAGATATCTGTCCTCAGAAAAAGATTCTGTGCAGCTTCAAGTAATGCTGCGTGCTCAGCTATCAATTCTGTTTTCCAGGACCCCTTTACAGGTTCTTTCCTAAATCCTTTGAGAAAGTATTGCCAAGAGAAGCGTGCTCATCCTGCAGCTGCCCGGATCCCCAGGCAACAACCGCTTCCAGAAGTCAAAACTGCCTTTCCCAAGGAGTTTCCTTAGCAGAAACGTGGCTTCTCTAGAAGATTTTAGAGCCAATTCCATCCTTGGACTGATCCAGGGCAACGATTTTCACTAGTCCAGAAGCTGCCCTTGTCCTGCTGTCCATCTGCACACTGGGCTGCTGATGTGCCATGCGTGCCCCTCTCCCTCCACGCCTAGCCGCTGCTGTTAAGAAACATTAATTACACTGAAAGCTGATGAAATATGATTACATTTTTCTCTCTGTTAAACATGATATAGAATCATAATTCACATATATAAAATAGTTTCATTCCTTTTTTCTCCTGTTTGCTTTGGAATAATTTCATGGTGTCGACAATGTAGGTTTAGCAATGCCGTCTCCTCCTGCAGAGCCAGTCAGCCGCCAGTACCCTGCAATTTTAATGATCTAATCTGACAGCCAGTATGCTTTAATTTAAAGTTTTATTAACGACCACTTTCTACCCTCAAAGACTATATTAAAATTTGTTAATGGAACGGGAGATTATAAATGCCCCACTGCTAGGCCCACTTGTGCTGTTCTGCACCACCCCCTTTAGAATTCACAGCAATCCTATTAACTCTTCTTTATGTTTTGTATAGGTCATTTTGATTGCAGGGGTTTTGTGTACTTCCCGTATGAGATAGCGTTGCCCAAATCGAAGCATTTCAAAGACTATAATTTTACAAAAGATCACATATTTCAGATTCATTATCCTTCAGCACTGAGCTTAAAATTAAATTTCTTTGACTTATTGCAAAGTTTTTGAATCTGCTGGGGGAATGGGAATGAATTCCATGGGCAGCATCAGCCCATGTGACAGAAGTGACAGAATCCACCCCAGCTGCTGTTGATAGAGGAAGAAGAGAAGAGAGGAGGAAGATGTAAAGACCTGTGCCACTCATAGGCATAAAGCTGCAGGATCAGGACACTCAGTTGTCCTCCACATGCTTGGAAGCATAAAGCCTTTTGCACAAAACACCTCACACCCTGTTAGTAGGTGAAGGTTGCCTCTGTTAGCCTGGCTTTTAATAGGCATCTTGAGACTCTTCACTAGGTCTTTTAGAGTGCATTTGTGCATCAGGGCCCCACAGTCAACCAGCCATGAAAGGGATCCTCCATCCCCATCATTTATCTTGTGTAAGGAGTCAGTAAAAGCATCACCACTCTCCCAATATGCACAGGTCCCAGCCCCAGTGCTTATTGTTTGTCTCAGGAAATGCACTATTAATCATTTGTTCTATAGACTTAATTTCTCACAATTCTCCCCTCTTTATTTTCTGTTGCTATTGTTCCTTTCTCCCACTTAAACATTTCAGCCGCCCAGAGAAAAGGCAGAAACAACATCAGGTTCTCAAGAAACCAAACAATCAATCAGTTCACCAGCTTCACAATGGGACTCAATGGGAGCAGCAGGGCAGCTGCCTGTTGTTTGAATATCACTCACCCGAAAGGCTTGGCCAGTATACAGAAAAAGCAGTTATTCACAGGAAAAAAGAGGTAGGTGAAGGACACAGAGGGGGATTTCTAAGTGGAAATTTTTACATTAGAGATGTTTACACTTGAGCTACTCATCTGGCCTCCTTCTACAGCTGATGAAAAGACACTGAAACGTAGGGTGCAACTCATCTGATGCATTTGAAATATCAACCCTAGGATAAAACAAACCAGCCATGCTGTGAAGTGCTCATTTCTCTCTAGCCTCCCCTAAAAATAGCCTGAACAGTTGAGTGGGTTGCAGCACAGACCACTGAAGTTAAAATGTACTCCCCTCTTTGTAGAGAGTGCCATGACCAGAGCCCCAAGGAAAGGGTTTTCCTGTCTGGCAGATAAATCCTACTGCCCCACTCCCTGGCTGCTCCACACTTCGTATGAAGCTGAGTGTAATCAGTGGCAGGAGGAGCACTGGACTGGATGGAACATCTGAGAGCCACACAGTCCCTCTTACAGCAGATTTATAAGATTTATTGTTTGCCTACCTCCTGCTTGGCTGTGACAGCCCATGGTGTCTAATAAATCAGCATTGCCAGTGGGTAGTCAGCTCCTCTCCATCTTCCTTTCCTCACCTTCATACCCATTATCCTACATACTGTTGTTCTTCACTTAAGTCCCTTGAACTGCTGGTGAGTTCCCCTACCACTGTAACATTCAAACACTCAGTCCTTGGGTGATTGCCCTACCATCACCTCCGTACCACCACAGCACAAGACCCTGAGCCCTAATCCTTTTTCCCTTTGTCCTCTAAAATCCTTCCAAACTGTCATCAGCTGTGCAGTGTGAGGCCTCCAAACCCACCTGCGACAAGGGTGAGGTTCTCATCATCAAGCACCCCTTCACTTGTGAGCACTCATGTTACTTAGTGGGTAGGATCTCTCTACCTCCACCTCCAGCTCCTGATCAAACTGCTAGTCACAAAGTTGGATAGACCTTCCTTTGGTTGACAGGGCTTAGCCACATTTGGTTTCATTCAGGCTGTTTTCCATGTGCAGCCAATGTTCACAGTGGAAGTGTAGAGAAAAATCATCATATCTTGATGCTGTGTGACCTGGAGTCAATGGCACTGAAACACTTTGTGGTGGGATGTTCAGCAAGTTGGGTAGTTCTTTCTCTTAATGACCTAACAATTCTAATGTGGTTTCCTGCCACTGGCTCTTCCCCAGCCCTTGCAGCCCCATCTGTGAGTGTCATCACTCTTGGATCCAGCCCATTTCTGCTCCATGACCTGTCCTCCTTGGGTTGGCAGCCTGTTACAGGGTCAGGAAAGACGAAGCAGCTCACCATGTCAGGAGCATGGCTCCAGCCTCAGCATCCCAGCTTGCACATGCCAGAGCACGTGCCATGATTTCATGCTCTCACCCACACCTAACAGGCTACATTAAGTTGGTGTATTCATTCCATTTGCTCCCTTAAAGATCACCCGACCAGGGCATGGGCACAATAGTGCATGACTGTGGAATTCAAGTCAAGCTGACACAAATTGTGGGCACGCAGTGCAGAATTTCTCTTTTGTGAATATTTGTGTGTTAAAGTTACAGATTTGCTTTTTCACCATATTTGCAAAAGCTTTGCTCAAATATTTGTGGAGACTGAACACGGCCTAATTGAAATTCAGTTGAATTCAAATTAATATTCATGATTCTTCCCCCCCCCCCCTTCCACTCTTCTTTCGGCTTTAAATGGAAGCAGCTTCCTGCTGCGGAGGGGACAGCTGTAAGCTGGTAGACTCCTGTAAGGGTGAAAAGTTTGGCAATCCACTTTGAATTCCTTGCAGCAGCTGCACGCTGGATGTCACTGCCATCCCCAGCATTTGCATGTATTGACAGGCAAGGCTTGAGCTCCATCAGTCTGTGCCTGTGCTGGGTGGGTGCTGATTGCTGGAGGTGCGCAGCACCTCGCTCTGCATCGCTGCTCACGCCACCTGCTCCTTCCTCCTTGGCACCCAGCTCCCATCACAGCGACGGTGCCCTCTGCACTGTTGATCACCCCAGTTCACAGCTCCAGGCCCCTGCAAGGCTGCCCTCCAAAAAGCAGCCGACTTCCCACTAATTTAGCTCCTGTGAGGCATGAGCTTGCCATCAACACAGCGCGGCTGGGACTTCTCCAAGAGGGAAGGGCAGAGATTTGTGGCTCTCTGGAAGCAGAGAGGGATTTGGGGACATTGTTTACTTGTAGCTGTGCAGGAGCAGGGCTGAGCTCACTGAGACCCCAAGCCTATCAATTGCTTTCATGATCATCAATCTATCGAAAGTGAAGCAGAATGTGATGAAACCCCACACCTCTATAAAGCATCATTTCCAGACCTTATCCACTTTTCCTTGTCTAGTCAGACTGCTGCACTCTGTCTGCCACTAAGGAAATCTTGCACAGGGAGATTAGAGATGCCTGGCACAGTAAAACCTTCCTCCAGTCACCCAGGAAACATAAGACATTTTTCTTCTTCTTTGGAAAAACGTGGAAATTAAATTGGAAGCTCTACACAGATGCAGCTCTACCCAGATAAACTCAGACTGTCAGGATGCAGATGTTCCTGTGGACTATTATGGCTCTCATGCTTTTCAGAACATCCCAGGTAGTCTGCAAGTGCTTTTCATCAGGTGTTTATGGTCCCCAGTAAAGCACTAAGATAGAAATATTATAAACTACACATTTAACAAGAAAAATACAGCGATGGTGAAAAATACCCAGAGGCGTTGCAATGCTTTGAACGATCTCAGAATCATCTCAGATGATTTTTTTTCTGAAGGCAGGCTTTTACCACCACTGACCCTGTGTACAGCCACAAACACTGTTTGTTTTCCCCTTGATTTTTAATCTCTTCTATGCCTCATGGCTGCAACACCAAAAGGAAATGGGGGCAGGTGCAGCAGCAAGGCAGCTTTCTCCTCAGGTACATAGGCAGCAGAGCTAAGGCAGGAGTTCTTGCAGGAAAGAGGCTTTACAACTCCCCAGCGTCATACCCCTTCCCTGCCTTAGCAAAGAGAAAAGCATAAGACAAATTTATCACACCTCTAAATACCAGTGTAGCTGAACACGGATTTTAAAAGTCATCCTAATGCTATAGCCCCAGTCATGCCTCTGTGGCATATCATCACCACAAATCATGGTTAGGGCTTCCCAAGCCCCATGTTTGCATTTCCATACCTTAGCGCCTTGCTGGAGATAACCGTAATGCCCTCAGGCTGCAAAACTCAGCATTAAATCCCACAGTAGAGCAAAGGAGAGCTGGAAGGAGGGATATCCAGGACTTAAAATATCCTGTTTTCAGGGCTATGATTTTATAACAAGGTTTCATGTTTGGGTGGAGAGTTTCCACTCTGATTGCATCTCATGAAAGTCATTGTCTAAATTGGAGCACAGGCACTGCTGGACTGCATCAGTTGAGGGATCCCTCTAAGCCAGAATACTGTCTCTGGCATCAATTGTTTCAGGACAAGCAGGACCTCTAAAGTAAGTTGTTTAGAGATGGCTTATCACCAAATCAACTTTCTTCTAACTCCTCCAATGTTTGTACCCCTAGATTCAGGATTAGGATGGTGGCAGCATGCTGTGGTGCCACAAACTGGGAAGAAGAAATGGTCCGGGTGAAAGAAATCACCTGGAATATGTTTGTAATCATCTCAGTAGACAGCCCTGTGTCTGAATATCTGGGCTTCCTTTGGAGGAAGACTCCTATGGTAATGGGCTAATTCAGGCTAGCAGGGACCTCTGAGTGTCACCTAGCCTGACATCATCCCACCTTTCTTAGATGCCCGCCTTAGGGTGGAAGGAAATGTTATTTGAAGGCACAGCAAGCTATCTTTTAGGAAGGAAACTTGAAGGGAATTGAATCATAGCCATGTACTGTGCCTTAATATACGTGCACAAAGGGTTGAGCAGGCAGCCTTAAATCTGAGTAATTTTTCTGCCTCAATACGTTTGCTGTATTTCCACTTTAGCTGCTCTTCCTTCTCCTCTGGGGAGATTTCTAAAGGAGTGCCAGGCAGAAGGTGCAAGACCGAGACATCTCTAAAGCTGCTGCCGCCTCATCTCTGTGATTGTGAAGTCCTGCAAACAGAAAGGGAATGAGACAGGGTAAAAGGAGCTAATGAAGAGAAGCCCAAGGTGAGACAGGTCCCCCCCATGCCCATGTACCCTCAGCATCACAAGGATGGATCTCAACATGCACTGACCATGTCACCCGTGTCTCTGGCAGCACAAGGCTCACCAGCAGCAGTTGCTGGGTTTCTCTGTGTTTCTTTATGAAACAGAGGCACAGCAATTGCTGCTGCCCTCCAGCCCTCTGATCCCGCACTTGCTTTGGCAGCGAGATGAATATTGTTGCAGCTCACTCGGCAGCTCAGCCACTGTATTACTGGGTTTCTTCAAAACCCCTGAATGTCCCATCTAGAGCCAGTGACTTAATATCTTTTAAATTACCTATTTGCAGCAGCGCCTCTTCATTTGATACCTTAATCCTTAATAGCAACTCACCTTTATTACCAGAAAAGAGCAAGTCAAGAGCAGATTTCTCCCAACATCCCCTGAGGTGAGAACTTATGAAATGAAATCATTTCACTTCTCAGCTGTGTCCTCATCTTCCTTAATTGTTCCCTTTAACTCCTGGGGAGCCAGCAGACCTGTCTCGTTCCTTTGCAGGTTTTCCTCTTCCTGGCAGACTTGAATTATCTATTGTTTGTTTCCATTCCTACCAAGTCTTGCTATTTCTTGCTGGCTTCCTGTTTCCCCTCTTTCATGCTGTATTTTCTGCCCCTGTTTGTTGACCTTGTGAAGGTTGGATTTCCATTTTTTGAAGGACCATTGTTGCGTCCAAGCACCTTCCTGAACCCTGCCATTTACCTGCCTTTGCTCCTGCCTTCCTTCCTTGCTCGCTGACCAGACCCAGGCAGGCAGTTTGAGCCTTTGGTACTGTCAGGTCCTGGTATAGCTAAGCATATGCTGAAATCTCATTAATAGCAATTGAAGCTGAAGCATGTGGTTAAGTACCTTGCAGAAGGTAGCTGTTTTGCTATGTCACTCCTTAAAGAGCATCCGTGCCAAATCTCAGCATTTTAATCTCTTTACTTCTGACTCTTGATGCTGTCGCCTGGCTTCCTCATTCTGTTGAAATCTCTCTGTCTAAAGGTTAGCATCACTCTGATAGGACTTGATCCTCTTCTTTCCTGAGGATGATGAACATAATTACATTCTTAACAAGTGAATTAAATTACAGCATGATTTCTCTATCAATGAGAGCTCTTCCCGCACTGTGCTGGAAGGAGCCTGCGCCGTGCTTCAGGATGAGCGAATTGCCTCCATTCTAGCCCATGCATTACTGGGACTTTAAAAATTATGTCTTATTCATCTATTGATGACAGTGGCCTCTTGGGTGTAAATTGAGGCAATTACGAAGGATCATGCAAATTAATCAATTATTTTCAGATTATTACATTCAAACCGTAGTCTTGCTCTTCGATTTCGTTAAACTCTGCTCTGAGTCAATTTCCAAACCTCCAAATTAAGCTATTTATTAGCTAAGAAGATATGTTACAGAAAAAAAAGTTATACTCATTAATTGAACAGTAGAAGGGGTCATTTTAAAACGGGTTTAATACATAAACTGCAGTATTTAAGAACAGAGGTGACAGTCCTGACCCCGGTGTGAGCAGGATGTTTGGGATCATGTGAAACACAGCTACATAATCCCAGCTCCATGCATAAAGCTCAGTGCAGCCACAACAGTGAAGTCACAGCGCTTTAATGGAGAGGATGTTGCTGCTGGGAGGTGGGGGACAGAGGGGACCCCAGGGGTCAAGGGGACACGTTGCACTGGTACCGTGATGAGACAGATGCCCTCTGCTCCTGCTCGCCTTGGGTGGATGCTTTGGGAACCAGCCCCATCATCAGCTCTGGGGTTTCCTTTGCTGAAAACCTATGGAGGTGACACCAAGCATGCAGCCCCAGGGAGCCCTAGGCTGGGGACAGGACCCTCCTCGGAGTGCCACAGATGCTCCCGCCTCAACTCCTAAATTCCCCTCTGCAGCTGTAATTGTCCATCCATAATGGATTATCATGGCTCTTCCAGAGTAGCCCAATTAATGCAAATACCAATGGTAGCTAACAGGAAATAAAATGAGGATTAGGAGGCGAGCTGAGGGGCTCCTACCCATGATCTCAGCCCCGTGGATGCTGTGCAGGCAGCACTGCAGCCAAGAAAGTTGCCCAGAGGCTCTGCCTGTGGCAGGGTGAAGCCCACCACTTGTGCGTACTCCATCCTCTGCCCACCACTCAGGCAGAGGGGTTACAAGGTGGCTGAAGGCTTTTGAGTTTTAATTTAAGTGATTCTAAACCAGCTTTGGGTTTATAGCTAATAAGACATTACTATGCTAATTAAATTATCCATGGAGTGGTATAAAGAGGCCTTCCTGAAGTTTAATGGCTGTGTAAAAGGTAACTCTACTTGCAATGTAATTAATTCATGGAACAATAAATGTAAAATTAGATTCTTATTAATATCAGAGAGGATTTTCCTGCATCAGGGATGATGGGGGGGGGACTGATCATTTTTGCTTTTGATATGGGAGAAAGGAGATGACAGCTCCTGGCTGCAAAGCACCTCCACCCTCGGCAACATCCCTGTGTCCACATCTCCATCCTGGCCACCAGAGCTAGGCAAAGATTTGCTCCCTGCTGAATCCCACAGCCCAGAGGCTTCTTCCTACCATCACCTGGGGGAAAAGGAAGAACCAACACAATGAACTTTCCCATGTATACTCTCCTGGGGCTTCTCACATGAAGGGTAACTGATGTTTAAGAGCATAGATCATCTTCAGATACACCACCTCTACCTGGGACTCAAATGACAAGGGGAAAAAAACATACAACAGAGCCTCCTCTTGAAAAAGCAGGAGCTTCAGCTAATCATAGAATCACAGATTAGTTTGGGTTGGAAAGGACCTTAAAATCATTCAGTTCCAACCCCCTGCCACAGCCAGGGATGCCTCACGCTAGACCATGTTGCCCAAGGCAATTTTGGTCTTCCCCAGAGCCCTAAAGTCTTCCAAGCAGAGAGAGGGATGCAAACCTGTGTTTTGCTGGGAA